>PITA01013982.1:0-55352 GCA_004023965.1 Spilogale gracilis
GGGAAAATTGGACAGCTACATATAGAAGAATGAAACTAGACCATTCGCTTACACCACACACAAAGGCAAACTCGAAATGGATGAAAGACCTCAACGTGAGGCAGGAATCCATCAAAATCCTGGAAGAGAACATAGGCAGTAACCTCTTTGACATCAGCCACAGCAACTTCTTTCAAGACACGTCTCCAAAGGCAAAGGAAACAAAAGCGAAAATGACCTTCTGGAACTTCATCAAAATAAAAAGCTTCTGTACAGCAAAGGAAACAGTCATCAAAACAAAGAGGCAACCCACAGAATGGGAGAGGATATTTGCAAATGACACTACAGACAAAGGTCTGGTATCCAAAATCTATAAACAACTACTCAAACTCAACACCCAAAAAGAAGATGAACACATCAAAAATGGGCAAGAGACATGAAGAGGCACTTCTCCATAGAAGATATACAAATGGCTAACAGACACATGAAAAAATGTTCAGTGTCACTAGCTATCAGGGAAATTCAAATCAAAACCACACTGAGATACCACCTTACACCAGTCAGAATGGCCAAAATTAACAAGTCAGGAAACAACAAGTGTTGGAGAGGCTGTGGAGAAAGGGGAACCCTCTTACAGTGTTGGTGGGAATGTAAACTGTTGCAGCCGCTTTGGAAAACAGTGTGGAGATTCCTTAAAAAATAAAAGATAGAGCTACCCTATGACCCTGCAATTGCACTACTGGGTATTTACCCCAAAGATACGGATGTAGTTAAAAGAAGGGCCATATGTACCCCAATGTTCATCACAGCAATGGCCACAATTGCCAAACTGTGGAAAGAGCCAAGGTGCCCATCAACAGATGAATGGATAAAGAAATGTGGTACATATATACAATGGAATACTACACCTCCATCTGAAAGGATGAATATCCAACTTTTGTAACAACATGGACTGGACTGGAAGAGATTATGCTGAGTGAAATAAGCCAAGTAGAGAAAGTCAAGTATCACATGGTTTCACTTACTTGCAGTGCATGTGGGGTAACCTGGAGGACAGTGGGAGAAGGAAAGTAAATGGGAAGTAGGGTAATCCAGGGAGGGAAATGAACAACAGAGACTTTGGAGACAGAAGTAAACTGAGGGACTTGAAGGGAGGGTGTTGGAGGGATGGGAGAGCCTGGTGGTGGGTACTGGGGGCACCTAATGCGCGGAGCACTCGGTGTGGGGAATGGGGAATGAATCTTGGAACACTGGAAAAAAAATTAAGTAACAATAAAATAAGTAAATAAATAAATTTTAAAAAAAAGAAAAAGAAGTAAAAGGAAATTTTTAAAAAGGTAAGAGAATGTGATCAGGCAGGAGATTAGAACAAAGCCATACACTAGATTTAGGATATATTTTGGTCTGTTAGAAGCAACTGTATTCCAAAATTTTCAATAAAGAGAAAAGTATATATATACAAAAAATAAGCTTAGATACAATTAAGGTATAGAATAAAAGTGTAAAAATGAAAATTAAAAAAGATATCTAAAAAGGTGTTGATAAGATATGGTTAAAATAGGAAAGAGGGAAAATTTGAAAAATTTTACTTTTAAAGACTAAAGAATGATGGGAAACTATGTGCTATATTCCCCTAGCACTGGAGTTTTACAGTTCTCATTGATCAGTAAACTTGGCCTTGGTTGTATGTTCTTGCTGATCTTCTGGAGGAGGGGCCTGTGACAGTGATTTCAAGTGTCTTTGCCCCAGGCAGAAGTGCACCACCCTTGCCAGTGGCCAGGCTACAGAATCTGCTCGGGTTTGCTCTCAGTAGCTTTTGTTCCCTGAAAGCTTTCTGTACCACTTTGGAGGATGAGATTGAAAATGGCAGCCTCCAAATCTCTAGCTCAGAGGAGCCAGGAGCTCAGGCACAGTCCTCAGTGAACCCTCAGAGATTAGCATTCAATCACTCCTGTCTCCCTGGTCTCCAGCCATACTCTGTGCTCACTTGGCCTGTGACTGAGCATTTCTATCTCTAGCACATGACCCCATTTGGAGTTTAAAACCCAGTGGTGCTCCCACACTGGTCCTGGTGGAAGAAGGGGAGTCTCCCCCAATCTGCCACTGTGGGGTCCCTACTCAAAGGGTAGTGGCCTGACTGCTGTGGATCATGGTTTATGGCAGCCCTGAGCTGAGAGCTCCTCCTCAGCTCCATCTTTGCAGCCAGTTTCTCCATGTTGATACCTGGGAGCTCTGATGCACTCAGGCACCTGCAGTCTTTCTGTGACCACGAGGGTCCTGTGACCACACTGTCCCAGTGAGGACTCCACCCTCCACCCCATCCCTTTGCCACTGGAGCAACATCCCTCAGTGGAGCAGACTTCTAAAAATTCTGATCTTTTGCTCCACTGCTCTGTCACTTGCAGGGATCTGGCTGACAGAGGCTCCCTCCCCCCATGGCCTATCTTCCCACATAGTGCCCCAGATGCACTTCTCCACACGTCCTACCTTCCAAAAAGTGGTCGCTTTTCTGTTCATAGAATTGCTGTTATTCTTTTCTTTGATCTCTTGTTGAGTTTGTAGGTTTTCAGAATGGTTTGATAACTACCTAGCTGAATTCCTAGGACAAGAAATTTAGGTCTCCTACTCCCCCACCCTTTGCTCCTCCTGTTCTCTAAATTACTTTTAAAGAGAAAAGACAGATGTCCTGTTGTGGATGTCCAATCTACAATAAACCTGAATCAAACTTTTAGGTGATGCAGACACCTGATGGATGATTCAGGGAATTTCCTGACACTCTCTAGCCACTTCCCAGGAGTACATTTGGAACTGTAGAGCCACTTGGGAAAAGTGGAATTACACTTCTTGAGCCAAATTTTGTTTGTTGTGATTATTTTCCTGACAAACTTTCTTTCAGCCCAGTTGTTCTTTTCTCATGGGATATAATCCAGCTTTGATAAAAGGAAGTGTTTCTTTCCAACTCATTCTCAAGACCATCTTCCTGTAGGAGTCAAACTTCTGATGTATATGGGTTCAGATACTTTGGGAAAGTTCTAGATTTCTAAGCAGTAAATTCTCTTCTTGATGAATTTTCTCCAGATATGTGTTACATGTTCTTTTTTAAAAGATTTTATTTATTTATTTGACAGAGAGATCACAAGTAGGCAGAGAGGCAGGCAGAGAGAGAGGAGGAAGCAGGCTCCCTGCTGAGCAGAGAGCCTGATGCGGGCCTCCATCCCAGGACCCTGAGATCATGACCTGAGCTGAAGGCAGAGGCTTTAACCCACTGAGCCACTCAGGCACCCTGTGTTACATGTTCTTGATGTAGTGATATAGTTCAAGCATTTTTTGAAGTTTTAAATGAAGTTTTTTTAATTTGAATTTCAAGGAGTATTTTTATACTGCAAAGATTTTTGTTCATTTTGGAGACCACTCATTTGAATTAAAAGTGATCAATTCATTTATTTTCCTTCACATTTTAAGTTGTCCTTATTTTTCTCCTTCAAGACTTATTTAGAAAAAATGAATAGCATTAGTGTACATCTTCAAATTGACTTCTAATTGGCAGCCCAGGGATTTGCAATTTTCTTTTTCTCTTTGTCTGATTTCAAGCTGCCATCATCCACATAATCTTCTCTAAAGAGAACAAGCAAACTTGTCTTCAGAATCAGAAAGAGTAGGGAGGTATCTCAGTGTTTTGTTTAATGACTTTTTTCAATGTGTATAAATCTGTTCAGTGTTTTTTCTCTTCAGTGCAATCTTGTCTTTGATAGAAAATGAAGCAGTTATGTTACACTGGTGTTTCTGATAACACAAGATGAATTTAGGTGGTTTGCTGACTCAGCATTAAATAACACTGTCACAAAGCAGGAAAGTAATTTCTTTCTCTTGCAAGAAAGCTCTTTGTTTCTTGTTAATCTCCCACTTAAATAAAAAAAAGCTGGTCTCAGCCTTTTGCAATTGATCATCAGTATCCTAGGTGTGAATAAAAATACTTTCATTATCTTCCTTCTTATGGTTATTTTTTACTTATGGAAAATGATATAGATTTTCTATTTAGAGTGGTGATAATTTAAGTCAAATTTTTTAAATTTTTTTTAAATTTTTTAAAAAGATTTTTTATTTGTTTGACAGAGAGAAACACAGCCAGGGAGGGAACACAAGCAGGGGGCGTGAAAGAGGGAGAAGCAGGCTTCCCGCCGAGCAGGGAGCCCGATGTGGGGCTCGATCCTGGGTCTCCAGGATCATGACCTGAGCCGAAGGCAGTTGCTTAACCAACTGAGCCACCCAGGCAACCCCCAAATTTTTTTTTAAATGAGTTAAATGAGTTGACTGAAAGAATAAATATTTATATATATAATAGTATAGATATATAGATGTCAACAACAACAAAAATAATGTTGTTATGCCCCATTCCACCATTCCACACCATTCCAGAATCTTTGATCCTTCATGATAAATTCTATATTTTTTGAGAGGGCTTTGGCAGCCCAAAGGAGCTAAATTGTTATTGGAACATTTAAGGCAAGACATCAGTCAAACTATACAGTATCTTATTTAAATCCTTACACCACCTTCTAGTTTAACAAGAACATTTTGTCATTGTGATAGCATTGAGTCTTGAAGTGAAATGAAATTAAAACTATATTATATGTACTACTCAGACAATGGATCTCTATAGTATGTTATTGTAGCATCATGGAATTTTAGAACACAAAGAGACATTACTGACACTTTCCTAATCAGATGAATCTGACTATAATTTGGTAGGTCAATCAGCTCTTTGTCTTAAACCTATAGAGGTTTCCTTTGTGAGCCCTCCATGGCACAGACTCATCTGTAACAATTCTGTTGGAGTTCATATTAGTCAAAAGGTTGCTTCTTCAAAAATCAGAATAGTAGTTTGGTAGGTATTAGCCAAATTTCAAATTTAAGAAAATTGAATGGTCCTAGAACACACGCTTGAACTCTGTCTCAGAAAACACCATAAATTTATTAGAATTACTGCTGGCACAAATAGTGTCATGCATTACAATGGTTATGGACAAAGTTTTCCCATTTTAAGATTTCTCATCATTTCCTCAATTAGCATTGCCAGTTGCTCTACTAAGAATTTAACACTGTTAATAGAGATTCTGTACACTGTTCCTACAGTATTCTGAAGCAGAGCATTATATGTCCATATTAAATTCCAGCAAAAGTGTAAAGGAAATCATTTCATCACCTCTTAGCATTCTCACGGTGAATAAGGTGGTTGTGAGTGTTCTATAGAGAGTTTCTCATAGGCAGGGGGAGCACTGGAAACCTGTGAGAATGAGAAAGGGAGAGCATGGGCTTGGCAGTAATGCACAGATTTCTGAGGGAGGGGTAAAGTTAGTGGTCAGCATCACATTCATACTACTTTCTTGGACTGAAACTTGTAAGTGCCCACATTTAATTCCCACCTACCAAGATAATCATTGTTAAAGTTCACAAGTTTATATGTTGAAATATTGCGGGGAGGAGGAAAAGTAAAGGAAAAATAGAGCTAACAACATCCCCAAATCTCAAAAATGTATTTATGCCTTCATTATCCTTGTTGGTAGAAATCCCAAGCCCTAACTGGTGAACACCATTTAAAGCCACTAATATACATTACATTTATACCACATAGATAGACCCTTGTAGTTGTGTCTGAAGGCCAGTGCTATTGTCAGTACAGCACGAATGGTTAGGCCTTTGTTTAATGCTCACAACAATTCTAAGGGTATTTTCATTGTTTTCGTATTATAGGTTGGAAAACTGAGTCACAGGGAGGTCAGGTTACCTGTCCAAGGTCGTTCAACTTCACAGTAATTTGTCTCCAAGTCTGCTCTTCAAACCATTATGATATACTATATTTACACCAATGCAGTCCAATGGAAACAGAGTATAACACATATGTGGCTTTAAAAATTTCTAATAACTGCATTACAAAAATAAAAAGAAACAAGTAAAATTAATTTCATAATGTAGTTTATTTAATCCCACATATAAAATATTTCCACATGTAATTGATATAAAAATCATTGATGAATTATTTATATTCTTTTCCTTATGATAAGTCTTTGAAATCCGGTATGTATTGTGTGCTCAATAGCCACATATGGCCATCAGCTACCCTGTTGGACTTTACAGCTTATACAGTTAATCACAGATGCTTTTTTTTTCCTCTCTTAAGATATATCTACATTCAGAAAAAGGCAAATATACTAAAGACATAAGACAAAAAAATACAGTAGCCAAAATAAATTTCTTCCTTTGGCCCTTACATTTAGGGATCTCATCATTGACCCTGGAAAAATCTGGGTATGAGAGGACACAATTTAAGAAATCTGTGCTTCCTTGTTTTTTTTTAAATGCTTTTATTATTGTCTATTTTTTGTTATGATAAAATATATATGACATGAAATTTATCATTTTAACCATTTCAGTAGAATCAAGTATATTCATATCACTCTTGCTTTTTAAATTGGAATAATTTTATTCCTTTGAGGTAAAAGTGGCAGTACAGTAAATACCAAGATGCAGGGTCTCAACCTACCACAGATTCACAATTATTCTCTTGAAAAGGCAGTTTGCTGCCCTGGTGACCAAACTCTTCACATGGGCATCTTCCTATTAGGGTACTTTGAGTGCCAGCATGAATACTTTTGTCCTGAAATGTGAATGCATGAAGGTCAATGGGTGAGAAAAAAAGAATTGAGTTCCATAAGAAAAGAGAAGGAAGCTGAAGTTATTTTTAAAAATAGATTTTAATCTTGATTCTGCCATTTACCTGCAATGGGTCCTCAGGCTAGTCACTTTACCTCTCTGAATTCTAGTGTTGGCATCTGTAATGAAGATAATACTACCTATCTCTCAAGAGTTGTAGGAATTAAACTAAAGATAAAGCACTTAGTACAGTGCCTGACACCCATTAGTGTGAATATTTTTGAAGGGAAGGAGAAAAAGAATGAATCTGAACAGTGAACCTCAGACAATATTTTTTAAAGATGTTATTATTTATTTGAGAGAGGGTGCACAGAGGGGGTTAGAGGCAGAAGGAGAGGGAGAAGCAGACTCCTTGCTGAGCAGAGTCTGATGCAGGGCCTGATGCCAGGACCCTGAGATCATGACCTGAGCCAAAGGCAGATGCTTGACCAACTGAGCTATAAAGGCATCCCAGAACCTCAGAGAATGATTGTGAGTGGAGGTGATCAAACTAGTGAGGTATCTCAGTGAGGACAAGCTCAGGAGAAACCTGGCAGCAGGACACATTGCCTATTTCTGCCTTTTCCATAATGACAGCAAGATATCTTAAACACTACAAATGCATATGTTGTGGTAGAAATGTTGTGGTTGTACCCAGAGCACCCAAGTCAAGTTGCAACATGATGACAAGTCAATCTAAGGCTAAGTTATGCACCCTGAGTCATTGTGGGGAGGGGTGGGTGAAAGTTCCATTTGTGCTTTCCATAGGTTTTAAGGGGTGATATTCTCCAATCCTAGAATAGAATGACAACAGACTGTACAGAGACACATACCCAAGTGGGGCCTTCAGGAGTGGTCTACCATGGTGAGGTGGTTTTTCATCACTGACATAGTTTAAAATTACTGGCACATTGTGATAATAAAAAGCAGACTTTTAGTTGCTTTTATTATTGTTGTTAAATTCTCCATGATGGTGGTTCTCAAACTTCAGCATGCATCAGTATCACCTGAGGGCTTGTTAAACACAGATTTCTGAGTCCACATCCAGAATTTCTGATACAGTAGATCTAGGGTGAGGCCCATAATTTGCATTTCTAGCAAGTCCCCAGGTGATACTGTAAATACTGCCAATCCAGGGCCACATGGAGAATCACTGCTCTTCAAACAAAGCGCCTCCTTACTGCACACACCTGGGTGACCCAGCTATACTCAAATCCTTAGAAGGACTCGGAGGGTAATGCAAAGGGGCCAGTGGGATCAAGTTGGGGCCATATAAAAGGAGACAGAACATCTCATCTAAAGGGACAACCACTATACAGCTGCCAGTATTTGCCAGATCTTTTGAGTTTTTCAGAAAGAAACTAGAAACCAGATTTTCAGTTAAATGTTACTTTTATACCTAATTGTACCTAAGTTGACATCTAGGTCAATTTTTTAAAAATACAGACCTAGAGATACCAGTGAGCCAAATCCAGCCAGAAGGGCGTCAGTAGCACACACTCTGATACCTGCTGAGAGGGGCTGGAACAGGGAGGCTGTGCAAATATTGAGCAGCTCTTCAGATTTCTCCACAGATTGTGACTGATCATTGGGATCTGCTAGGTTGGAAGAGGGCTTCAAGGTAGGTTTCTCAGGGAGGAGTGTTCTGAAAATCAATGAGGTAAAGACAGGCATGGATTGGGGCTGATAACTCACAGTCTGCAGACTGTAAAGAAGTATTTTTCCTAAACTCTAGTCTGAAATTATTATTGATGCTACCCCCTGGAAGAATATATGCACACGGGCCCTAATCTTGAAGTAAGGGTTCAGTAAGTTTCTGCTTCTCTTCCCAGTTCCCAGGAATATATTGCAGGTAAGGTATTCAATGTATTTTCACCCTTTACCTCAATTATCACTGTTATTCTTTTTCTTATTTGTAAATTTCTCATCTGTCCTAGGCTAGGAGCATGACCTACTCTCCAGCTCACTGCCCGTTCTTTGCATTTTCATTCAAACTTCAGCATGCGTTTTCAAAAACCCTGAGAGAGTGTCCCAGACTCTGCATCTCAGCAAGAGCTTTGGGAGATTTTAGTACAGGGCCCCCCAACCATGCACTGAGAAACACAACCCATGAGACATTAATATGAACTGAGCTGTCAGCAGGGACCTCAATGTTCTTCTCCAAGTGTCCAAAAGTATTATGTCCTAAACTTCTAAGTGAAAGGATAAAGTTGGTAAATAAAAAAAAACAACTTTCATCCCTTTATAAATCATCTTCCTGCAAAACAAGTTTCCTCAAAAAGCAGTCTTTCCTTCCAAAAGATGTTTTTCAGGGCCAAAGCAAATTGTGAGTCAGTGGAAACATTTTAAGAAATCTTACTTCCAACTAATCTTGATACCATCCTATGGTAGTGAAAGTGAGAGAGTAAACATTTCAAAGCTTAAAACAGGTCGCTAAAGTCGGAGTAACTTAGGTATCTGAAGCTTGCATTTACTGTCGCTTATGTCCTTTGGCCTACTATTATTTCTTTTTTTCTCGATGCCCAGTGTGGAACCCAATGTAAGGCTTGAATCCTGACCCCGAGATCAAGGGCTGAGCTGAGGCCGGAGTCAGATATTGAACCAACTAGACCACCCAGGCACTCCTATGTCCTTTGGTTTTGAGATGAAAAGAATCTGCCACATTGGGTGTGGGGCCTATTAAATAAGTGAATAAATAAAAGAAAAGAAAATCTCCAAAGAGAGGCAGGGAGGCAATTCTGCAATTAAATGCAGTATTTAGTGCACTACTGTACATAATTTTGCCTAAATTTCTTAGACTGATTCCCAACCCAGTTTTTCAAGACATGTGAAAGTTTCAAAACAAAATTTTAATATTAATTTAAAAAATAAATGGCAACATTTTTAGACACGGAAACCAGAGAATTTATTTATTTTTAAAGATTTTATTTATTTGACAGAGAGAGACATCACAAGTAGGCAGAGAGGCAGGCAGAGAGAGGAGGAAGCAGGCTCCCTGCTGAGCAGAGAGCCCAATTCAGGCCTTGATCCCAGGACTCTGAGATCATGACCTGACCTGAAAGCAGAGGCTTTGACCCACTGAGCCACCCAGGCGCCCTAGACATGGGAACCAGAGAATTTAAACACAGCACAATCTCATAAAAATTCTAGAAACTCTGCACATCACTGATGTAGACCTAGAGGAATGGAGACATGGTAGGTTAAACTTGAATCTTACTAAGCAAAATGTTCACAGTGTCTGAGCTTATGACATTAAAGACTCTCTGTATGGTACAGTTAAATTTAAGATGAGAGTATTGAAGCAGAATGGGAAAAATCATTGTAGTTTTGTCTAGTAGCATCAAGGTAGTAGTTGTGGACAGTTAGGAAATGAGTATCAACATACTGAGTTTGTAGAGCTTTTATTCCTTAAAAGACTAAATCATTATGTTTTTGTAAACAAACAGAACTAAATAATAATATGGAAGAAAATATGTATTAAATAAAGACTGATATGAATCATGGTTATATCACATGTGCCTAGGTATAGAATAGAGCAAATGAGGCTCAGAGAAGTTAAAATCTAAGGTCTCCAAGCAAGTCAATGACAGGCAATTAAACCAATTCCTGATGCCAGAATTTGAGTGGCTCCTATGTGCCAGGCACTGGAGACACAAAGATGAGTAAGAAATACCCTTCCTGGTTGATAAATGGGGGAAAGAGGTGGAAGAGGCAAAAAGTAAATAACCAAATACAAGGCAGTATTCACTCCATGTTAGAGGCACAAATGGAGTTCTGTGGCAGAGAACAAAGTTCCTTCCTATCTGTGGTGACAGCCACAGTGAGGTATCATACGAGTGTAATGTTCATCCCTAATCTCCGAGCCCAAGATTTTCCCTATGGTACTTGATCTGGAATCTTATTCAGACTCAGCAACTTCTCTTTCCACTAAATGTCAGCATACTGGTCGGCTGCTGCTCAGTGGCTGTGTCAGCCCCAAACTTGCTCTGTCTCTATTTCTTTAAATTATGCTATGTTAGTCACCATTATTAGTTTTTGCTTTAGTGTTCCATGATTCATTGTTTGAATATAACATCCAGGGCTCTATGTGATCCGTGCCTTCCTTAATACCCATCACCAGGCTCACCCATCCCCCACATCCCTCCTTTCTAAAACCCTCAGTTTGTTTTCTGGAGTCCATAGTCTTTCATGGTTCATCTCCCACCCCAATATCCCCCTTTCATTTTTCCCTTCATTCTCTTTAATATCTTCCATGCTATTCTTTATGTTTCACAAAGAAGTGAAGCCATATGATAATTGACCTCCTCTGCTTGACTTATTTCACTCAGCATAATCTCCTCTAGTCCCATCCATACTGATGCAGAAGTTGGGTATTTATCCATTCTGATGGCTGAGTAATATTCCATTCTGTATATGGACCACATCTTTATCCATTTGTCTATTGAAGGGCATCTCAGCTCTTTCCACAGTTTGGCTATTGTGAACCTTGCTGCTATGAACATTGGGGTACTTCTGGCCCTTCTTTTCACTACATCTGTTTCTTTGGGGTAAATACCCAGTAATGAATTGCTGTGTCATAGGGTAGTTCTGTTTTTATTTTTTTAAGGAATCTCCACACTGTTTTTCAAAGTGATTGCACCACCACCAGGAGTGGAAGATGGTCCCCCTTTCTCCACGTCCTTTCCAACATTTGTTGTTTCTTGTCTTGTCAATTTTGCCATTCTAACTGGTGTAAGATGGTATCTCAATGTGGTTTTGATTTTATTTGAATTTCCCTTATGGCTAATGATGATGAAAACTTTTTCATGTGTTCATTAGCCATTTGTATATCTTCTTTGGAGAAGTGTCTGTTCATGTCTTCTGTGCATTTTTTGACTTACTTGTTTTTTAGGGTGTTGAGTTTGAGAAATTCTTTATAGATCTTGGATATCAGCCCTTTGTTTGCAGTGTCATTTACAAATATCTTCTTCCATTCTGTGAGTTGTCTCTTTGTTCTTTTGACTGTTAAGTTTTCTGTGAAGATTTCTATCTTGATGAAGTTCCAAAACTTCAGTTTTGCTTTTGTTTCCCTTGCCTTTGGAGACGTGTCTTGAAAGAAGTTGCTGTGGCTGGTGTCGAAGAGGCTACTGCCTATGTTCGTCTCTAGAGTTTTGATGGATTTCTGTATCACATTGAGGTTTTTCATCCATTTTGAATTTATCTTTGTGTATGTTGCAAGGGAATGGTGGGGTTTCATTCTTCTGTATATAATTGTCCATTTTTCCCAGCACCATTTATTAAAGAGACTATCTTTTTCCTATAGGATATTTTTTCCTACTTTGTCGAAGATTATTTGGCCACAGAGTTGAGGTTCCATATTTTGACTCTCTACTCTGTTCCATTGGTCTGTGTGTCTGTTTTTGTGCCAGTATCATGCTGTCTTGGTGATCACAGCTTTGTAATATACCTTGAAATCATTTAATGAGATGGCCCAGCTTTCCTTTTCTTTTTCAACATTTCCTTGGCGATTCAGGGTCTTTTCTGGTTCCATACAAATTTTAGGATTGTTTGTTCCAGCACTTTGAAAAATGTCAGTGGTATTTTTATCAGGATGGCATTGAAAATATAGATTGCTCTGGGCAGCATAGACATTTTAACAATGTTTATTCTTCTAATCTATGTGCGTGAAATGTTTTTCCATCTCTGTATCTTCTTCAATTTCTTTCATGGGTTTTCTGTAGCTCCTTGAGTATAGATCCTTTACCTCTTTGGTTATGTTTATTCCAAGGTATCTTATGGTTTTTGGTGCCATTGTAAATGGAATTGATTCTCTAATTTCTTTTTATACAGTTGCATTGCTAGTGTATAAGAAAGCAACTGATTTCTGTGCATTGATTTTCTATCCTGTCACATTACTGAATTGCTATATGAGTTCTAGTGATCTCGGTGTGGAGTCTTTTGGTTTTCCACATAGAGTATCATGTCATTTGTGAAGGGAGAGTTTGACTTCTTCTTTGCCAATTTGAATATATTTTATTTCTTTGTTATCTGGTTGCTGTTGCTAGGACTTCTAACACTATGTTGAACAATAGTGGTGAGAGTTTGCCCTGTATTTTGTGATTTTTATTTGGGACACTGGCAAAATGGGCATTAGAAAAGGGACACATGGGACTGTCCAAGCTTCCTGGCAAGGAGAAGTCAAAACTTTAGCTGTCACCTTCCTCTTCCCCTCTTCAGGCTGCCACACTCCAAACCTCTACCCACACCAATCCTCCCCTCCAACACAGAACATTTTGTCTAAATTAAGTGAGTGAGGAATAGGACTTCCCAACATCTTTTGCAAAGATAACTTTTTCCATTATGTATCAACTCAGAAGTTTCTAGTGTATGATAAAAAAGGGGTGGAGGGAGAGAGAAAGAGACTGGCCTAATATACCCAACTGGTGTTTTTCCTGCCATATTGCCCTTTCATGAAATGAAGCTGTCACAAGGAGCATTCAGTGGGCTCTTGTGGCTAAAGGCAGCTGTCAATTCCTAGACTGCCTGTGCTCCAATTTCACCCACCAAGTCTGTGTTCATCCCCTTGGACATCTTGACACAGAGAGAGCTCTGTTCCAGTTCTTTATGCTCAGTCACGTTGTGTTCACATAGACCCAGTGATTGATAGAGTGGAAAATATCAGGATATGCCAGACACACCAAAAGAATCCACTACCCAGCTGGGCAGGACTCTGCAGTAGAGTCACCTGAGATGCATGTTAAAGTGCAGATTCTGAGCCCCACCCCTAGACCTACCAAACCAGTGTCTCTGGAAGCAATGCCTGGGAAACTGCATTTTACAAGCTCCATGAGTGACTTTTGCCCTCTTTTTTTTCCCAAAGGGACATAGCTAAATAATGCTTTCCTTATTTTCAGTTTAGGACTAAAAGCAGATAAATGGTAACATTTCCTCCTGAATATTTTTTCAGTGTTCCAAGATTCATTGTTTATGCACCACACCCAGTACTCCCCATACCCCCATCCCCTCCCCTCCAAAACCCTCAGTTTGTTTCTCAGAGTCCATAGTCTGTCATGCTTCATCTTCCCCTCCGATTTACCCCAGTTCTTCTTGACTGAGAGAAACCTCAACCTGTTTTACTGAGGTTTCACAGAGATACAGTTTGTTGAATCATTATAAAGAAGCTGAAACAATATCTTACCTAATATCATGTGTACATTAAACATAACCCAAAGAGTATATTCTTGCTCTTTGGACATTTTTTCAGAAGATCTCCCAATCCCCATTCCCAACTGACAATGCAGGGATGTCAGAAAATCCCACTAGGGTCTTCTTCCTCAGTGTTTTTAATGGGTTAATGCTAGTTCACTCTAGTAAATATTTTTCAATAGTTCCTTCTCAGGGGAGAGCAAGTATGCAGGATGTTATGACTAGACCACTTAAGACATGGTCCAAATAAAAACCTGGTACCTAGTTTGAACCTGGTACCTAGTGGAGTCTCCACTCAGAGGGTGGAACCCTATCTAGAGTACTCTAGTACATGCAGTGTATCCCGCAGCTTATCATCCCTACAGCACTTACACTTTATAAAATTATTCTTGAGCCTAACCCTGCCTACATTGTAAGATTTTTTTCAAAGATAAGGACAGCATCTTAGACTGACTATACATTGCTTAGCATTTAAAAATGCTGAATCCTGTAACTACTTATTTAAAATTAATTCATACTATTAACACCTTTCCTTAGGATAAAATTAAGATGCAGAAGTTATGACCACCATCTTCATCCTGGGGTCAGTCTGCAGGAGGAGTTGCAAATACCTTCCATTCATTCTCACTAGATCTTTGGCAACTCATCTTTGTTCTGGTCTGCAAACCATCTCCAGGATCCTGAGAGGAGTAGGCAGAACAAGACTTGAGAAAAGAGTCATATTGCTCCCAGACAAATGTTTTCCAGCTTGGAAATCTACAATAAATGCTTAATAACCAAGAATACAGAAAAAAATCACCCAAGGTCCAACTTACTATCATTCCTATTTACTTGCCTGTATATCCTCAGAAAAGCTTGACTGAGCCCCTGGTAACATCATGTGGTTCTCTCACCTCATTGTCAGGGTTTTTACTCTCTGGAGAAATGGAGAACACTAGAGAGATTTGCTGACATTTATGTGCTTGTGGATATCAGTAGACTGTGTCATCAAATGGAAAACTGTAAACCCCACTGGGTTCAGTTTTGAACTTACTCTTCAGCTGTGATGTAGGAGTGGCTGTACCCCTTCTTGGAGTAACCAAACATGAAGTGAGCCTCTTCTATTGGCGTATTGTGGGGGCAGGAAATAGGACACTTAATAGCAGGGGTACACAGGTGTCTTTTAACACATTGAGAACATCCTCACTCAGCATTTCACAAATATCCACAGACATTCTCTTCAGTTGAATATTAATGATAGCTGGAAACCTCTGGTTTCTCTCTGTGAGGGGATTTGTATTTGATTTTTTTTCACTGATATCAAGTGGAAATCAGGTTTATAACTGCTTCCACCAACTGAAAATTAAGTTTGAAGGAGAAACTACAAACAAAAGCAAAAAAACTGAAATTGAGTTATTATTGGGAAGTGAATGCTCTTCTTTTGCCTTCAATTTGACTCTATACCACAAACTTATAAACAAAATACATTTTTAAAGGTGACATTTTATTGTTACTACTATTGTTTTTCATTAAAGAGATGGGGGAGAGGATCAGAGAGACAGGGAGAATTTTAAGCAGGCTCCATGCTCGGTGCAGAGCCTAATGTGGGGCTTGATCTCACCATCCTGAGGTCATGACCTGATCTGAAATCAACAATTGGATGCGTAGCTGACTGAGCTACCCAAGTGCCTCCCCCAAATGCAAAAATGCATTTTTATTCATTCCTTACTTTCCCTGGCACAAGATTGGTTAATAAAAGGAGTTCTATTTCTCCAAAGGCATTAAAATGATATCAGTCTTTGGCCATATGGACAGATAATGTATGAGTATGTAGCTGAGCACAGCCTCCAAGTCCGCCTTCCAAAAAAGGAAGTGCTTGGGCTTGTCCATGTTCATTTACCCCACCCAAAACAAGGACTCCAATAACCTGACTTTGTCTAACAATTTGTTTTCACTCCCACTGAAATCAATTTTTGCTTCTCCCTCATTCAAGTCTCATGAATAAGGCTTAAATATGTATTATATATATAAATTTATATTATAACATAATATATATTATAATACAAAATTTGAAACCATAATACAAACAAAGAGACAAAGGGCTCATGAAATGCAGAGGTCATGATTGAAGTGTGCTGGTTGGAAACCAACAATGGTTCATCTTCTCTCCTTGCCATTGTGTATTTTTCTTTTCTCTGGTTCTCATGAATTTTAAAGGTCTGATAATAAAGTTATATTAATGAGTCTGTTTAAAATAGTAGGAGAGAAGTGGGAGAACAGAGTGGGGAATTTGCCACATGAAGCCTTTCCATTGGGGCATTTTGTGTGTAATTCTTTCTTCCCAGTCGCAAAAAAGAAACTCTAGCTGAAGTCATGGAGCAGCTCAGGTGAGTGATGCAGGGTGAGCCTTGTATTCAGAATCACAGACACAAGACTCAATTCTGCATTAGATGGTTTTTTGTAAGTCTGTGTAAACTCTGCAGACAGTGTGGGGATGACAAATGTACTTCATCCCAAACCAAGAGAAGCAGTCTTTCAAGTGACAGGAGAATACACGAGCAGAATCACAAGCAGGGTGCACCCTGAATAACTGTTTTTCTGGTCCTCTGCTTTTCTTCTTGGTACTCAAGGAACAGGATCTAGGAGGAGACTTCATGAGCCTTTAGAACCTGGAGACTTACATTAAGGAGAAATTTTGCTGACATGCAGGCATCAGGGAAGCAGTGAGGGAGGGCAGAGGAGCCCACCAGAATCCCCCCAAACCTGTTCTTTTGGACAATAACAGTATGTGAGAAGGCCATGATCTTACCTTTCTGGATGGGACTGTTCTGTCTGCTGGCTGGCCCTGTTTGTGTTCTTCTTTGGTTCTTAATCTTTTAAATTGCTTTTCCTTGTCTCCAGTCCCATGTTAGTCATGAGTTTGGGTTTCTGACAGGGTCATCTGTGATTGCTTAGTTGGAATGAAAGAAGCTGCCTTCGTTCCTCTCCTCAAAGTCATTGTTCACTGTGGCCTCTGTTTTCCCCAATCTCAGGCTTTCCTCCACAGGAAGTCATATATTTTAAATATTGATTCCTCCTCCACAGGAGACAAAATATACATGCCAGTTGTTTTTGGTTTCAGATAAACAGTGAATGCTTTTTATATAACTATGTCTCCTGCAATATTTTTTAGTATAATTATGTCCCACTTACTAGATGGTACATATTTCTATTTTTAAAAATTATTTATGGGGTGCCTGGGTGGCTCAGTCAATTAAACATCTGCCTTTGACTGAGGCCATGATCTCAGCATTCTGGGATCAAGCCCTGTGTTGGGCTCCTTGTTCAGCAGGAAGTCTGCTTCTCCCACTCCCAGTGCCCCTTCCCATCCCCAACTCATGCTTTCTCTCTCACTCTCAAATAAATAAAAAAAATTTTAAAGATTTTTATTCGACAGAGAGTGAGATCACAAATAGACAGAGAGGCAGGCAGAGAAAGAGGGGGAAGCAGGCTCCCCACCGAGCAGAGAGCCCGATGTGGGACTCGATACCAGGACCCTGAGGTCCTGAGCCAAAGGCAGAGGCATAACCCTCTGAGCCACCCAGGCACCCAAAAAAATTTTTTTAAGTATTTGCATTTTATCTGAAATTTAAATGTAACTGGGCATCCTATACCCTCCCTCATCCCCATCTCAAAGAGTTAAGAGCCTTTAGTCTCAGACCTGGAGACCATCTAGTCCCACCCTCTCCTGATCAAGAAGAGGGAATAGAAGATCCCTAAAGACTCCTAAAAATTCCCAATGTTAAGAGTTAGTTGTAAAGTTAAGTAGTCAGGGCCAGGGTCCCTAACAAGAAAATATCTAGTTAAGACAGCTAAAATAAAATAGCACTGACATCCTGTTTTTCAGCTTAGGACCACACTGACATTTTGCTTTGCAGTCATTGCAGAAATGACTTCTTCAAAACATCCTAAAACATACAGTTAGCCACAAGAATATTTGTCAATATCATGGGCAAGGGGCAGTTAAGACCTAAGCCCCCAAATATGAAAAAAAGATAAAAAGACTATCAGCACATGGGCATAGACAGATACATGACCAAAGCCCTGATCAGCATGCTTTAGCACATCCTGATTGCTTAAGAAAGTTCTGCAAAAGAGCTCATAATAATCCCTAAACTTAGAAGCTGGAGGGGCAACTCATTCAGGTCCCCCTCCATCTTTGGCAGCATTATTCTGTTGCTCAATAAACTGCTTTGCTGCCCACCATTATTCATCTGGTCTACATCTTCATTCTTCAAAGTGTCATGACTAAGAATGTCAGGCACTAAGGGGATCCTGTAACACTAAGCTCCCTGGTTTCACAGTGACATTATTCAGAGATAAATGTCCCCCTGGAAGAGTGGGTTTTGTGCATTTTCAAGAGGCAGACAAAATCTTCTCTTGGGGGATAGATATGACCTACCTAGAATTTAACTGAAACCAGGGCTGATTTGACCTCACACCATAATCTACCCTGAGAGTCAATTGTGTATAGCCCAGAAACAATTCAGTGGGACAAACAATTACCTTTTCCCACCAGCTCTCTGCAAATGTTGTGGATGAACAAATCAAAACAAAACAAAAAACATTACCATAATAAAGGAATCAGCTGAAGACTTAGATTAAGTAACTACTTATAGTTCTTGGTGCAATTGTAAATGGGATCGATTCCTTAATTTCACTTTCTTCTTGTTAGTGTATAGAAATGCAATGAATTCCTGTACATTGACTTTATATCCTTCCATGTTGTTGAATTCCTGTATGAATTCTAGCAATTCTAGGGTGGAGTTTTTGTGTTTTCCACATGAAGTATCATGTCAACTGAGAAGAGTAAGAGTTTGACTTCTTTGCCAATTTGAGCGCCTTTTATTGTATGATGGCCATGTTGACCAACAGTAGTGAGAGGCTATGTTGACCAATAGTGGTGAGAGTAGACATCCATGTCGTGTTCCTGGCCTTAGGGAAAAGTTCTCAATTTCTCTCCATTGAAAATGATATTTGCTGTGGGCTTTTCATATGTGGCTTTTATGATATTGAGGTATGTTCTTTATATCCCTACACTGTGGAGAGTTTTAATCAAGAAAGGATGTTGTATTTTGTCAAATGCTTTTTCTGCATCTATGGAGAGGATCACATGGTTCTTGGTCTTTCTTTTAAAATATGATGTATCACGTTGATTGATTTGTGTTGAACCAATCTTGCAGTGTAGGAATAAATCCCACTTAATCATGGTGAATAATCCTTTTAATGTACTGTTGAATCCTATTGGCTAGTATCTTGGTGAGAATTTTGGCATCCATGGTCATCAGGGATATTGGTCTTTAATTCTCCTTTTTGGAAGGGTCTTTGTCTAGTTTTGGCATCAAGATAACAGTGGCCTATTAGAATGAGTTTGGAGATTTTCCTTCCATTCTATTTTTTGAAATAGCTTCAGAAAAATAGGCATTAGTTATTTAAATGATTGGTAGAATTCCCCTGGGAAGCCATCTGGTCCTGGACTCTTGCTTGTTGGGAGATTTTTGATTACTGCTTCACCTGATTTATGACCCAGTATACAGACCCACTCTATGATCTATTCTGGAGAATGTTTCATGTAGACGAGAAAAACATGTATTCTGTTGTTTTAAAATGATGCTCTGAATATATGTGTGAAGTCCATCTGGTCCAGTGTGGCATTCAAAGCCTTAATTTCCTTGCTGATCTTCTGCTTACATTACCTGTCCATTGAAGTTAGTGGGGTGTTAGACTCTCTTACCATTATTGTATTATTACCAATGTTTCTTTAATTTGTTATTATTGGTTTATATAATTGCTGCTCCCATGTTATGGCCTTAAATATTTACAATTATTAGATCTTCTTGTTGGATAGACCCTTTATGATATAGTGTTCCTCTTCATCACTTATTACAGTCTTTTGCTTAATATCTAATTTGTCTGATACAAGGATTGTTACCTCAGCTCTCTTTTGATGTCCATTAGCATGACAAATTGTTTTCCACCCCCTCACTTTAAATCTGGAGGTTTAAAAATACATCTCTTGCAGACAGCATATCAATGGGTCTTGCTTTTTATAATCCAATATGATACCTGTGTCTTCTATTTGGAGTATTCAGCCCCTTTACATTCAGAGTAATTATTAAAGTTATGAATTTAGTGCCACTGTATGACCTGTATAATCACTGTATATTGTCTCTGTTCCATACTGGTCTATTTCACTTTGGGGCTCTTTCTTTACTTAATGGATCCCCTTTGATATTTCTTTCTGGGTTGGTTTAGTGATCACAAATTCTTTTACTTTCTGTTTATCCTGGAAGTTTTTTATCTCTCCTATTTTGAATGACAGCCTTACTGGATGAATTATTCTTGGCTATATATTTTTCTCATTTAGCATCCTGAATATATCCTGCCAGTCCTTTCTGCCTTGTCAGGTGTCAACTTATCAAATATCCCTCTCTTCTGTGGTTTATCCTCCACTATATCACCTCAAATTCGCTTCTCCACACCTCCTACCTTGCAGAAAGTGGTCTCTTCTACTTGTATAGTTGCACATATTATTTTCTTAGATATCTGGTTGAGTTTATAGGTGTTCAGAATAATTTGTTAGCTATTTAGCTGAATTCCTGGGACCAGACAAAACTAAGGTTTCCTACTCCTCTGCCATCTTGGAAAGTCAACTACCCTATGTCTTTTGATTGGAATATTTAGTCCATTAAACTGAAAAGAATTATTGATATATACATATTTATTGCCTTTTGTTACATATTTTGTGGAGTTTTTTATTTTTCTCTGATCTTTTCTGCTCTTTCTCTCTTTCATTGTTTGCTGGTTTTCTCTAGTGATATACTTTGATTCCTTAATCCCTGTTTTTTGAATACCTATTACCATTTTTTGATATATGGTTACCAATCAGTTTATATATAACATCTGCTGCAAATAGCAGTCTACATTAAGCTTATGGTCACTTAATTTTGAACACATTCTTTACTTCTTTCTCCTCCACATTTCAGATATTTGGCATCATATTTTGCACCCTTTTATGTTGTGTTTCTCTTGATTGATTTTTATAGATATACTTTTTTCACCTTTTGTGATTCCTGTTTTTCTAACTCTCACTCACAGTTTTTGTCTTCCATCACGGAGTCTCCTTTAAATTGCTTGTCAGGCTGGCTTAGTGATCATGAATTCTTTTAACTTTTGTTTCTCTGGGAAACTCTTTATCCTGCTTTCTATTCTGAATAATAGTCTTGCTAGACAGAATATTCTTGGCCACAGACTTCCTTTTCAGAACTTTGAATATATCATGACACTTTCTTCTTGCCTGCAAAATTTCTGATGAAAAATCAGCTGATAGCCTAATGGAATTTTCTTTGTATGTAGCTGTCTTATTTTCTCTTACAACTTTTAAAATTCTTTATCACTATTTTTTGGCCTACTTATTTGCCATTTTAATTACTATGTGTCTTGGTGTGGACCTCTTTGGGTTGAATTTTTGAGAGAACTCTGTGCCTCCTAAATCTGGATCTCTGTTTCCTTCTCCAAGTTCAGGAAGTTTTAAGCTATTATTTCTTAAATACATGTTCTGCCCTCCCTTCTCTCTTTTCTCCTTCTGACATCCCTATAAAGGGAATGTTACTACATTTGATGGAGTTAGTGAGTTCTCTTAAGTCTATTCTCATTATGCAGTGTTTTGTTTTGTCTCTCCCATGTTTGGCTTGATTGTTTTCCATTACTGAATCCTCAAGGTCACTGATGCATTCCTCTGTTTCCTGTAACCTACTATTTATTCCATCTATTGTATCTTTAATTTCATTTATTAAGTTCCTTGTCTCTGGTATGTTATTTTTCATCTCTTTGTCAAAGATCTCATTGTTTTCCTCTACCCATTTCTGAAGCCTAGTGAGTATCTTTATGATAATTACTTTAAATTCTGTATCAGGCATATTATTTATTTCTGTTTCACCTAAATCTCCTGCTGTGATTTTGTCCTATTCTTTTATTTGGAGTGTGGACCTGTCTTCTTATTTTGTCTACCTCTCTGTGTCTGTTCTTTGTGTTAGGAAAGTCAGCTACAGCTATGTTTTCTGCTCTTGAACGTATTATTTTTATGAAGAAGAGGTCTGTATTGCCCTGCAAGGCAGTCCCCCATTCACCAGCACATGGCTTCATGGGAGTTTCCTATCTGTGTTGCTTACATCCTGCTATTGTGTCTGAGTCTTTTTCTTTCAATCTAGATGTCTTTGCTTACTCTGTACCTGCTTTGGGATATTTGCTCTCTGTAGTGTTAGTGGAAACCCAGGAAGATGGGCTCTGAAGGTGACTGCAGGAGGGCTCAGGGGCAGGGCAGCAATGTCAGTAAATTTTGAGCTGTGCTAGTAGTCCTAGGCTGGATCCCCTGAAATATGTGCCTGCCTGGAGTGCAGCATGCAGAGGTGGAGGCATTGACTTTGAAGGTGGGAAAGGCATCTGGGTACTTGGTGGCTGGGCAGGGTATGTTTGTTCAGTGTTACAAAAATTTGTGCTGAGCCCAGGGCTGAGGCCAGCAGGGTTGGGGTGGGGATAGTGCACTGCTTAGCAGATTAGGTAGCAAGTGTCTGTGCAGTCCCACAGTTGGCCCTGTGTTTATGCTGTGCGACAGAGTAGGAAAATGGTGCCTGCCCAGCCCCCTTTTTCCTGGAAGTCTCCCAAAATGGTCCAAAATCAGAATAAACATGTCTTCCTTCCATTTCCCCCACATATTGTGAGCACTGTCACTTCTGTGTTGCCTCTCAGTAGGCTGCTGTATCTTTAAGGGCAAGGACCCAACTATCACTCACCTCTGACTCACCCAATTCTGGCTTTTAAGGCTCCAGGATCCATGTCCTACTGGTTATACAAACTCGGGAAATTCAGTCCCTCTGGTTTTCAGTGCCAAATGTTAGGGGATTCATCTTTGCTGCATGGGCTTCCTGGTGTGTGGGACCATTTCTTTTCCCTCTCCATGCCAGCAGTTCCCTTGTTCCTGCAGGAACTTTCTGCCCTTTCTAACCTCCCATATGTGGCTTCTTCTTTACACTTAGTTGTGGAATTTGTTCTTCCAGTCTTTGGATAACTCTCTGGTTTATTTGTATAGATGTGAGTAATATCTAGTTGTAAACATGGGGTGGATTGAGCTTAGGGTCCTCCTAGGCTGCCATCTTTCCAAGCTCTCCAACCCTGATTTTTTAAAATTATTTATTTACTTGAGAGAGAGAGAGAGAGAGAGAGAGAGAGAATAAGCACACACATGTGAGCAGTGGGAGGGGCAGAGGGAGAGAATCTCAAATAGACTTCACAATGAACACAAAGCCCAAAGTGGGGCTTGGTCAATCTCATGACCCTGAGATCAAACCTGGGCCAAAACCAAGAGTTGGACACTTAACTGAGGCACTCAGGCACCCAACCCTGGTTTCTTTTGAAAAGAAAATTTCCACGTAAAATTTTTGAGTTTTTTTGTTATGTTAAGAAATAATCCAGTTGACCTGAGTTTTCATCTTAAGGAGAGAGCCCAGCTTGAGTTTTTTTTAGAATACAATTATCCCTTGTTTTTCAAAAGTTCCTATTTTATCACTTGGATTTTAAAAAACATCTACATTAGTACCCTTTTTCGGTAACTGAAAGAAACTCAGAGATTTTTGCTTTTATGAAAAAAAAGTGAACATAGAATTCAGATTTTGTTTGGCAATAAGCTTATATAGAGGACCAGGGCATTGGGGACTGAGGTTGAATTTGACAGAAAGAACAGTCAATTTCCTTTTGCCAGTTATTGTGCACATAGGTTTGTGTTGCCATTTGGGAATCAAAAGAATCCAGCTCCACTAGGGCCTCAAGAGAATAATGCCCGAGAGTATCTGACTATGATGGGATGAGGGACTTGCACCCCAGAAATCAGGTTATTGGTGTGATTTTTGATACGTATTTATATTTTTCTAGAGGTACTCATTGAAGTCTTTAAAATATTTCAGCCAGTATCAACCCTACCAGGAGAAACTAAAGGTTTTTTTAAATAATTTGTTATATTTTATTTATTTCAGTGTCCCAAGATTCATTGTTTATGCACCACAACCAGTGCTCCATACAATATGTGACCTCCTTAATACTCACTGCCAGGCTCACCCATCCCCCCAAACCCTTCCCTTCCAAAGCCTTCAGTTTGTTTCTCAGAGTCCACCATCTCTTATTCTAGGTCTCCCTCTCTGATTTACCCCAGTTCACATTTTCTTTCCTTCTCTTAATGTCTTCCATGTTATTCCTTATGTTCCACAAGTAAGTGAAACCATATTATAATTGACTTTCTATGCTTGGCTTATTTAACTCAGCATAATCTCCTCCAGTCCTGTCCATGTTGATACAAAGGTTGGGTATTCATCCTTTTTGATGGAGGTGTAATATTCCATTGTATATATAGATCATATCTTCTTTATCCATTCATCTGCTGAAGGGAATCTTGGCTCTTTCCACAGTTTGGCAACTGTGTCCATTGCTTCTATGAGTGGGGTGCATATAGCCCATTTTTTTCACTATATCCGTATCTTTGGTGCAAATACCCTGTAGTGTAATTGCAGTGTCATATGATAGCTCCATTTTAAATTTTCTAAGGAATCTCCACAATGTTTTCCAAAGTGGCTACATCAACTTGCATTGCCAGCAACAATGTGAAAGGGTTCCCCTTACTTCACAGCCTCTTCAACACTTGTTGTTTCCTGTCCTGCTCATTTTGGCCATTCTAACTGCTGTAAGGTGGTATCTCAATGTAGTTTTGATTTGAATTTCCCTGGTGGCTAATGATGATAAACATTTTTTTCATGTGTCTGTTAGCCATTTGTATGTCTTCTATGGAGAAATGTCTGTTCATGTCTTGTGCCCATTTTTTGATATGATCATCTTTTGGGGGGAATATTGAGTTTGAGGAGTTCTTTATAGATCTTGGATATCAGTCCTTTGTAGAGTCATGCGTGAATATCTTTTCCCATTCTGTGGGTTGCCTCTGTGTTTTGTTGACTGTTTTCTTTGCTGTGCAGAATCTTCTTATCTTGATGAAGTCCCCAAAATTCATTTTTGCTTTTGTTTCCTTTGCCTTTGGAGTTGTGTCTTGAGAGAAGTTTCCATGGTCTATGTTGAAGAGGTTACTGCCTATGTTCTCCTCTAGGATTTTGATAGATTTCTGCCTAATGCTGAGGTCTTTTATCCATTTTGAGTTTATCTTTGTGTATGGTGTAAGAGAATGGTTGAATTTCATTCTTCTATACATAGCTGTCCAATTTTCCCAGCACCATTTATTGAAGAGACTGTCTTTTTTCCACTGGAATTTTTTTCCTGCTTGATCAAAGATAATTTTGTCATAGAGTTGTGGGTCCATATCTGGACTCTCTGTTCCATTGGTCTATATGTCTGTTTTTGTGCCAGTACCATGCTGTCTTGGTGATCACAACTTTGTAATAAAGCTTGAAATCAGGCAACGTGATGCCCTCAGCTTTGTTTTTCTTTTTCTTTTTAAAAAAGATTTTATTTATTTATTTGACAGAGAGAGAGAGAGATCACAAGTAGGCAGAGAGGCAGGTAGAGAGAGAGGAGGAAGCAGGCTCCCTGCTGAGTGGAGAGCCTGACACGGGCCTCGATCCCAGGACCCTGAGATCATGACCTGAGCCAAAAGCAGAGGTTTTAACCCACTGAGCCACCCAGGCACCCTGTTTTTCTTTTTCAACATTTACTTAGCGATTCAGGTTTTTTTTTCTGGTTCCATACAAATGTTAGGATTGTTTGTTCCAGCAATTTGAAAAATGCTGATGGAATTTTCATTGGGATGACATTGAAAGTATAGATTGGTCTGGGCAGTATAGACATTTTAACCTAAATTACTAGAACTCATACAGCAATTCAGTAATGTGGCAGGATACAAAAATCAATGCACAGAAATCAGTTGCTTTCTTATACATTAACAATGAAAATGTAGGAAGGGAAATTAGAGAATTGATTCCATTTGCTATAGCACCAAAACCCATAAGAGACCTTGGAATAAACCTAACCCAAAAGGTAAAGGACCTGTACTTGAGGAACTATAGAACACTTCTGAAAGAAATTGAGTAAGACACAAAAAGATGGACAAGCATTCCATACTCATGGATCAAAATAAACTAAAGTGGTCTTTTTTTTTAGATTTTATTTATTTATTTGACAGAGAGAAACATGGCTAGAGAGGGAACACAAGCAGGGGGAGTGAGAGAGGGAGAAGCAGGCTTCCTGCTGAACAGGGAACTTGATGCAGGGCTCTATCCCAGGTCTCCGGGATCATGACCTGAGCCAAAGGCAGTTGATTAACCAACTGGGCCACCCAGGCACCCCAAAACTAAAGTGCTTTAATAAGGCATCAGAACAGCCCTGGAATCAACAGCAGAAAGTAAGCTGAGAAAACCTTGAGAAGAGGAAGAAAACTCAATGGAGAGGCAGAAACTCTGGACCTAACCATCTCTCTCTGCCCAGTGTTTCCTTCTAAGTCTATATTTCAGTAGTTTTTTGTGTATTCTTATTGTGTGCCAGAAACTGAATGAAGTGATTAACTGATTGTCTCATTTCCTTCTTGAATCTCCACAGTAGCACTGCCAAGTGAGTATTGTTATTACCTCCACTTAACAGATGAGGAGAAGACTGGGGAATTTACTCAAGGTCACTAGATAGTAAGTGGCAGAATGGAGATGACCAAACTCCCATTCTTTTTTTTAAATTTAAATTCAATTAGCCAATATACAGTAATATCATTAGTATTTGATGTAATAGTCACTAGTTCCATTAGTTGCATATAACGCCCAGTACTCAACACATCATGTATCCTGTTTACAGGATGTTTATATGCCCATCATCCAGTTACCCATCCCCCCACCCACCTCCATTTCCACAATCATTGGTTTGTTTCCCAGAATCAAGAATCTCTTATGGTTTGTCTCCATCTCTGATTTTCCCCATTCAGTTTTCCCTCCCTTCTCCTATGATCCTTTGCACCATTCCTTATATTCCACATGAGTGAAACCATATGATAATTGTCTTTCTCTGATTGACTTAGTTCACTTAGCATAATGCCCTCCAGTTCTGTCCATGTCAATGTAAATGGTAGGTATTCATCCTTTCTGATGGCCAAGTAATCTTCCATTGTATATGTGAACCACATCTTCTTTATCCATTCATCTGTTGAAAGACATGCCATCTTGGCTCCTTCCAGTTTGGCTATTGTGGATTTTGCTGCTTGACATTGGGGTGCATGTATACCCTTCATTTCACTACATCTGTATCTTTGGGGGAAATACCCAGGAGTGCAATTGCTGGGTCATAGGGCACCTCTATTGTTAACTTCTTAAGGAACTTCCATCCTGTTTTCCAGAGTGGCAATAGTAGCTTGCATTCCCATCAACAGTGTAAGAGGGTTCCCTTTTCTCCACATCCTCATCAACACTTGTTGTTCCCTGCATTGTTAATTTTAGCCATTCTAACTTGTGTAAGGTGGTATCTTATTGTGGTTTTTGTTTGTATTTCCCTGGTTGTGTGGAGTATTTTTTCATGTGTGTGTTGGCTATTTGTATGTCTTCTTTGGAGAAGCATCTGTTCACATCTTTTGCCCATTTTATGACCAGATTATTTATCTTTTTGAGTGTAAAGTTGCATAAGTTCTTTATAGATCTTGGATACTAGCCCTTTATCTGTTACATCATTTGAAAATATTTTCTCCCATTTCTGGTTCCATACAAATTTTAGGATTATTTGTCCTAGCTCTGTGAAAAATATCAGTGATATTTTGATAGGATTTGCATTGAATGTGTAGATTTTCCTGGGATGCATAGACATTTTAACAATGTTTATTCTTCCAATCCATGAGCATGGAATACTTTTCCATCTCTTTCTGTCTTCCTCAATTTCTTCCATAAATGTTCTGTAGTTTCTAAAGTGTAGATCCTTTACCATGGTGCGTCTCCTAGGGAAAAGCTATCCAGGAATTAAACATAGGCCATCATAGGGCAGCTTTAAGACTTGTTACTCTTCCCCAGATTTAGTTATTTATTTTGGACTTGTGTTCAGGAACACTCCTTGTTGATTTCCTTGGCCTTCTCATGGGCAGATATTGTGTCTTGTTCACCATTGCATTATCAGTTGCTGGCATGAAGTAGGAGATTTTTATAGCTATTTCTTGAATATATGAACAAAATAAGTGAGTGAAGAGATGGATTACAACTGACTCTAATGGCCACATTTCCTAACAGAGACATTGTACAAGTTCTTTCATCCAGTCAATAAATATTTCTTAATATTTATACTATATGCCAAAGACTAAACTCAGTAGTCACCAAAAAATTTGAGTTGCTTTTGCCCTTTCTGAATCTCTAACACTCTCTGTCATGTGAGAATTATGTTACATGTGAGAAGTATGAACTTCTCAGACTGGGACAATGTGAGACATATACCCTTTTCCTGTATTAACGTATCAGAAGTATAAATCATATTGGTTGATTGGGGAGGGGGTTATTATCCTTTAAGAATTGAAAGGATAACACCTCAAATGAAAGAACTGCATGAACAACTAAAGGCTGGGAAACACAAAAGGTATGGAATCAATGTTTTTTAGAAAAATGCATGCAGATACATAGGATTGAGTCAAGTTATGGGCCCCAAAGCCAGAATGGGAGTGACCACCTTCTTGGAAGCTTATCAAGATCACTGTGAACTAGACACTATGCCCAGGCCCATGGCGTGGTCACTATGTGCTCTTCAAGGGGGTACTGACTGAAATGTTGGATGCTAGCAATAGAATCCACTTCACCACAAGAGTCTTTGCTTGGGTCTTTCCCATGAGAGATAACATCAATACACTGGTAAAATAGGAGTCAGTAGTTCAAGTCCTATCTTTGCAGTTTATTTGCCATGTGACCTTGGATAAGTTACCTTATCTTTCTGAGCCTCAGTTTACTCAACTGCAAATGGAGATAATTTTAGAATTTAGAATTATTATTTTTTAATTTATTTTTTGAATTGCCATTTTTTATTACATTATTTTATTTTTTCAGTGTTCCAAGATTCATTGTTTATGCCCCACACCCATGCAATTGGTGCCCTCAATACCCACCACCAGGCTCACCCATCCTCCCATCCCCTCCCTTCCAAGACCCTCAGTTTGTTTCTGAGTCCAAAGTCTCTCATGTTTCATCTCCCCTCTGATTTACCTCAATTCACATTTCCTTTCCTTTTCCTACTGTCTTCTACATTACTCCTTATGCTCCACAAGTAAGTGAAACCATATGATATTTGACTTTCTCTGCTTGGCTTATTTCACTGAACATAATCTCCTCCAATCCCATCCATGTTGCTACAAAAGTTGGGTATTCATCCTTTCTGATGGAGGTGTAATATTCCATTGTATATATGGACCATATCTTCTTTATCCATTCATCTGTTGAAGGGCACCTTGGCTCTTTCCACACTTTGGAGATTGTGGCCATTGCTGCTATGAACATTGGGGTACACATGGCCCTTATTTTCACTACCCAGTAGTGCAATTGTGACCCTGAAATTTCAGTACTGGGAATTATTCTTATTTATCTACACTATTCCAGATTGCAAAGAGAGACCCACAAGTCACCTCAGATGAGGCAGAGAAATTACTGTTAAGAAGGGCAGGACATTTTCAAGGCTGATCTAGGAGCTACTTCATGGAGGTCTGGAGAAGATCCCATCTTCATTAGATTACTGAAGCTATGGTGACTTTTCAGCAAAGGCACCCACTGCTGATACTTCTTATTACCTCTTTATCACTTTTACACAATTAAATAGTCTGACTGCGCTGGCTTGTACGTATCCATAATGGAGAACCCCATTGGACAATGTTTTTGCTGTAGGCCATCTCAGGCCTATAGGTTTCTTTGGCTCATAAAGGTCTCCCTGTTCCTTCCAGTTAGAGTCCTAGAACTTAAGGAATAGCAGTCATATGGAGAGAGAAGTTTAAGTCCAGTTTGGCTTCTAGATGAGTATAGGGAAAGATAGTAGAGAATTAGGAGACCCTGTTTCAACTGGTCCCCTGAAGTGAGCTAAATATCTACCAGAACATTCTGAACACCCATGAAATCAGCCTGAGATGTAAGACTACACACTCCTGGAATCTAGGGAAGCAGAAGAGCATCAGTGGAGAGGCAACACAGAGTGGGAGCACTCGGACTGCTTTCAGAGGATACAAAGAAGGGGGAGGGAGCTACTAGAAGCTATCCATTGGAAAGTAATACCCCAATACAAAAGTGCCGAGTGCTTAGAGACCAGTATCAACTTGGATTCTGGTTTAAAACACTCAAAAACAAAGGGTCTTAAAAGGCAATGGATGGAATCTGATGGCCACAAGCACGGACCTAAAATTGTATTCCTGGGATGTTGGTACCTGGCAGCCACCAGCAACCTAAGCAAACCCAGTGGGGACTCCTTGAAACCACATCTTCTAGCTGCCTGCATCACTTCGGCTGGGCAACCCCTCTCCTGTGCCAGAGGCCACTTTTCCCACAGACTTGCACAGTCCTGCATGACCTGTGGGACTGTGGCATCCTAGTGCACCCAACATGACTGTGGGATCCAGCTAGCAGTCTGGAAATGGCAGGCTTGCACAAACCAGTATCACTCAGTACCTATGGCATGGGGTGTAGAGACAAGTGGGGGCCTCAGGTGACCATAAAGAGGTGTCTTGGGGTGTGCACCACCTGTGAGAGGTGTCAGGCTGCAGGGGAGTTTGCAGAGGGGAGAGTCTGTGTGTCCCAGACCATCCAGAGTCTGTGTGTCCTGGAACAGACTGAGGCTTCTCTCTAAGACAGAGGTCTGGGTGCAGACAGCTTACTTTGCTCTGACTCTCTGAAAAGCCACAAAAAGCCATAAGAGAACAAAAACCTCCAGAGAACAAAAGCCTGAAAAATCAGTTTCCACAGAGCCCAACCCCTTGATATGGGCGGGGAGACTCAGCCTAAGCCAGATTGACTGAAAAACAATGCGGCAGGCACCTCCCCCAGAAGGCAAGCCAGAAAAACAGGAGGACTACCACCACAGGACCTCCATAAAACTGTAAAAACCCATCATCTGGGAAAAAAAACAATATATTAAGCTCCTGGTACTGCCCCCAAATCTGTATATTTTACAGATACAGCTTTTCTTTTTATTTTTTTATTTATTTTCATTATTTAAATTTTTTTTATTTTTTAAATTTGTTCTCTTGAGTCTTGTTGTTTTATTGTTTTTAACCTACTATTATCACAACTTGATGTTTAATACAGCATTCCATAATTTTTAACTTGAAATTCTTTCACACATATACCTGTGTCTGTTTCTTTCCTTCCCTTTTTTTCTAATATACATATAGATATAAGCTTCAAGGTAATCCTTCTTTTCTATTCAATACTACCCCTATATATAAACAAGTTCTAATTTCCCTATAGCTCTAGAAAGTTGAGTACTCTAACAAAAATAACAAGATACACTCAGGAGGAACTGAAATAGTTTCCTCACCCACATCAAGGGTTTGTAACCACCTTCCCATCTTATTCTTCTTTCAGTGCTTCATTGTGCTTTTATCTTTATACTATATAAATCTTATTCTTGGGGGTCATTTGAGTGGGTTTTGCTTTTTTTCTCCTTTCTTTCACCTTTGACAGTCTTTTTGTTTATTCTTTTTTGGTTTTGTGCCATATAAATCCTACCTTCAGGGCCCATTCTGACAGGGTTTTTTCTTTATTTTTTTTTTACCTTTTTCATTTCTTCTTTCTTTTTGGTGGTGACTTCTGATTTCTCTGAAACCTTCCAATAGACATCTTGCCTACATCAAGGTTGATATATTCAGCTATATCCCCTCAACCACCCCTCACCAAAATTACTCAGAGGAGGAACACCCAACAGAAGAAAAATTAAAAGACAGCAACCTCTTGGGACTCCTGGGTGGCTCAGTTGGTTAGGCGACTGCCTTCGGCTCGGGTCATGATCCCGGAGACCCGGGATCGAGTCCCACATCGGGCTCCCTGCTCGGCGGGAAGCCTGCTTCTCCCTCTCTCACTCCCCCTGCTTGTGTTCCCTCTCTCGCTGTGTTTCTCGCTGTCAAATAAATAAAATCTTAAAAAAAAAAAAAGACAGCAACCTCTGTCACAGAACTACTGGATATGTGCATAACAATATGACAGAAATGGAATTCAGGGTAGCAAATTTCCAATCATTGGCTAAGTTGGAAAAGACTATAATCTTTGACAAAGCAGGAAAATATATTCACTGTGAAAAAGACAGTCTCTTCAATAAATGGTGCTGGGAAAATTGGACAGCTATGTAGAGAAGAATGAAATTCAAGCATTTTCTTACACCATACACAATGATAAACTCAAAATGGATGAAAGACCTCAATGTGAGGCAGGAATTTATCAAAACCCTAGAGGAGAACATAGGCAGTATCCTCTTTGACATCAGCCACAGCAATTTTTTTCAAAATGACTTCAAAGGCAAAGGAAACAAAAGTGAAAATGAACTTTTGGGACTCCATCAAGATATAAACTTCTGCACAGGAAAGGAAACAGTCAACAAAACAAAGAAGCAACCCACGAAATAGGAGAAGATAGTCACAAATGACACTATAGACAAAGGGCTGATAGCCAAGATCTATAAAGAACTCCTCAAACTCAACATCCAAAAATAAGATGATCACATCAAAAAATGGGCAGGAGACATGAAGAGGCACTTCTCCATAGAAGACATACAAATGACTAACAGACACATGAAAAAATGTTCATCATCACTAGCTGTCAGGGAAATTCAAGTCAAACCACACTGAGATACCACCTTTCACCAGTTAGAATGGCCAAAATTATCAGGACAGGAAACAGCAAGTGTTGGAGAGGCTGTTGAGAAAGGGGAACACCCTTAAACTGTTGGTAGAAATGAAAGTTGGTGGAGCCACTTTGAAAACAGTGTGGATATTCCTTAAAAAATTAAAAATATAGCTACCCTATGATTCTGCAATGACACTACTGGGTATTTACCCAAAAGATACAGATGTAGTGAAAAGAAGGGCCATGTGTACACCAATGTTCATAGTAGCAATGGCCACAATGCTAAAGTGTGGAAAGAGCCAAGGTGCCCTTCAACAGATGAATGGATAAAGAAGCTGTGGTCCATATAAACAATGGAATACTACACCTCCATCAGAAAGGATGAATACCCAACTTTTGTAGCAACATGGATGGGATTGGAGGAGATTATGCTCAGTGAAATAAGCCAAGCAGAGAAAGTCAAATATCATATGGTGTCACTTACTTGTGAGCATAAGGGAAACATGAAGGACAATAGGAGAAGGAAAGGAAATGTGAACTGGATTAAATCAGAGGGGGAGACAAAACATGGGAGACTTTGCACTCTGAGAAAAAATGAGGGGTTTGGAAGTAAAGGGGTGCGGGGATGGGTAAGCCTGGTGGTGGGTATTAAGGAATGCACATATTTCATGGAGTACTGGATGTAGGGCATAAACTGTGATTCTTGGAACACTGAAAAATGAAATAAATTATTATATTTTTAAAAAAGATGTGGTCCATATATACAATGGAATATTACTCAGCCTTCAATAAAGATGAATACCCAACTTTTGCATCAACATGGATGGAACTGGAGGAGATTATGCTGAGTGAAATAAGCCAAGCAGAGAAACTCAATTATCGTATGGTTTTGCTTACTTGTGGAACATAAAGAATAACATGGAGGAAATTAGGAGAAGGAAATAAAAAGTTTTGAATTGGGAGAAATCAGAGGGGGAGACAAACCATGAGGGATTGGACTCAGAAACAAACAGGATTTTAGCAGGTCCCCTCCCCTCTAAAAAAAAAAAATCTGGGAGGATGGGTGAGCCTGGTGGAGGGTATCAAGGAGGGCACATATTGCATGGAACACTGGGTTTTTTTTTTTTTAAGATTTTATTTATTTATTTGACAGAGAGAAACACAGCCGGAGAGGGAACACAAGCAGAGGGACTGAGAGAGGGAGAAGCAGGCCTCCCGCCGAGCAGGGAGCCCGATGTGGGGCTCAATCCCGGGTCTCCAGGATCATGACCTGAGCCGAAGGCAGTGGACTAACCAACTGAGCCACCCAGGCGCCCCGAAACACTGGGTTTTGTACATAAACAATGACTCTTGGAGAACTGCATCAAAAATAATGATGTATTTTGTGGTGACTAACATAACACAATAAAAAAATCAATCAGAAAAAGATAAACAACATAGGTCTTCACTCTGATGTGGAATTTAAGAAGCAAAACAGATGAACATGTGGGAAGAAAAAAAAGAGTGAGCAAGGGAAGCAAACCTTGAGACACTCAACAACAGAAAACAAGGAGGTTAATGGAGGCAGCTAGGTGGGGGATGGTCTAAGTGGGTGATGGGTGGGCACTTGTTATGATGAGCACAGAGCAATATAGAGTGAAGAATCACTAAATGCTCCTGAAATGAATATTCCACTAAATGTTAACTGATTAGAATTTAAATAAAAATCTAAATAAATACCGAAAAAGAAATTTGGGAGTCTGGGCATGTTTTTCTGAGCATGGGACAGGCTAGGCCACTGAACCATTGGTGATTTGCCTTCAGCACTACTTGACATCATGAGGCCTAGGGCAGTTGATGTGGCCCAGCAGAGAATGTTTGTGTGCAGGTAGGGCCAATCTCTTTTTGGGAAAAGAGCTGGCCTCATCTCTGGGTCAAATGGACATGAAGACATCTCCCCAATATTTCCCATTCCTCTTTGAAATGTAGAACTTAACTCTTTTTGGAGCCATTACCATACTGTTGCCTAATACCTAATGAGGTCTCATTCCCATCTGGGGCGATGGGGCTCCCATACAGAAAGCACCCAAGGATTGATGTCAAGTTCCAACTCTGATCCAAGGGTGAGGGAGAGCAGTGTCTTAAAAATCAGTGTCCCCAAAGAACAATGCATTCATGTTCCTAAGCACTGACTTGGCTGGCTGATGTAAGCATAGTGCTCCATAACCAGTTTGCTTCCCTCCCCTTGTTGATCCAGATGCCTGCATTATGAACAGCAGATAATCCGTGTGAGGGCAGTATGCTCAAGGACTTGTTGAGTGCAGAATGTGTACTTTCAAGGCGTACCTCACCAAAGTCCAATTCTGAACACTTGGGCCTCAGTGGCCAGCACCCACATGGTATTGTCGAACCCATGCTGTCTCTACCCACCAGTGAGATGGGCAGGGAAAACAGCCAAGTCTTGAAGGTTTCTCTGTTTATGAGGGGAGAATGTAGGTCTCCTACTCACTGGGCTCCCATGCATAGACAATGGAGATCTCTCTTTGTCCAAGTCTACAGGTGTCAGCTCCTCTGGAAGTGGAGGAGGAGATGGCGTAGCTCCATTCACCACATTAGGCCATTCTCATCTCACATAATGAACTTTATGTGCACCCATTTTGACCCTTTCATTCTTTTTAGGGTTTATTTATTTGTTTCAGGGAGAGGGATAGAGAACTCACATGACTTGGAGGAGGTGCCGAATGAGACAATCTCCAAGTAGACTCTCTCCTGAGCACAGAACCTGGTGTGGGGATCCATCCTACAACCTATGAGATTGTGACCTCAGCAGTATCCAGGAGTCAGGTGCTTAACCCACTGAGCCAACCAGGGGCCACTACTCTTTACTGAAACTAGATGAACCCAAGGGACTATTCCGAGTCAGTGTCTCAGAGCAATATTCTCTGCTTTAGAGTGGGGACTCACACAGAGTCCTTAGGACTGTGAAATATGTTGTGCCACAGGGCCCTTCAAAATCTGGTTTCAGAACAATTTGGACATCAGGAAAATTGGGATGTTTGAAGAGGCTCAGCAGAAAATGTGTGTGTTTAGGCCAGCAAGCAGGTGTGTCATGCGGTCGGTCAGGGCCTTGTCCCAGTGGCTGCGCGGCAGTACCAGGAAGGAGTTCCGTGCTGAGCTCCGGGAAGGCAGTCCGCGGCCAGGGCAGCGTCCCACCGGCGACTTCCTTCAGCCTCTGAGGGGACGCCTAAGAAACAACCTCGGGAAGTGAAGTAGGAAGAAGCAGCACCGCACCGAAACCGCCCCGCTTCTGACATCTTCCCAGAGGATGGCAGCATCGGGTCCAGCCTGTGTCCGAAGACGCAGCAAGATTGCCCCCGGGTCGGCTGGAGGAAACCACAGCGCAGAGAGGCCACCCCTCCTCAAGGTTTCCTCCTCTTTCCCGGCGAGAGAAGCGACTTCCAAGGGGTGTGTGTGTGTGTGTGTGTGTGTGTGTGTGTGTGTGTGTGTGTGTGTTCCACAGGGTTCTGGCACAGCCGAATGCCCGGAGCCGGGAAAGAGCGCAGCAGAGGTTTTCTGCCCCAACTCCCGCTGCCTGGCGGCAGGAGTGTTTCTGCAAAGGGCGCCCGTGGACGCGTCGGGAAGGTGCCACACACACCGTGCGACGGAACCAGGGTGGGCTGAAGGCGCAGCGCACATCTGATTTTGTGCGGAGAGGACCTTTCTCTGCCCCCAAATCTGCACGACAACACGAGGGACCTGCCAGCGACACACCTGAACACTCGGACAGCCGATGGGTTTCCGATCACGTCTCCATCCCTGAAGCTAAGCCTCTGCCCACCTGGGCACGGGGCCCTTCCCACAGCATCGGCTGATTCAGTTTTTGAAGCACACGACCGAAACCCGCCTTGGAGTTGGAATCCGAGTCGTGCGGCCACAGGGAGGACCGCGGTTCGGTACTGGAGGCCAGAGAGAAGTGGCCCCCTCAGGTTGACCGCGACCGCCTCCCCTCTGGCCAGGAAGCAGCGGGAGAGCGCAGGCCTGGACGTCGGAGGGAGTCTGTCTGAGGAGGAATCAAGAGGGGGCGAAGAGCAGTACTTTCCTTCTTCGAGAACCCTTGTCCATTGAATGGCTGGATGCCCCAGGAAAGTGAGGGAGGCATCGGGGCAGAAAGGCACCACCCAAGAACTCTCATTTGAAGAAGCCAAAGGTGCTCCAGGGTCCCTGTTGGGAGGCTATGGGAAAGGCCCTTTACTTACTTTCCCCTTGAGAAAATGCTTCACCGAAACCTGCCGGGAGCCATCCCCAGCAACAGTCAGGGTCCTAGAAGGTGAGGAAGGCATCAGCACTTTTGAATGAGGGGACCAACTTGAGGAGTGGTGTGGGGATCTCCCGATTACACTGTTCTCAGGGAGCTTTACTCATACTGCTTTACAAATGTCATTGTTAGATCAAAGTGGCTCTATGGTGAAATTCCCTAATCAAATAGTGAAGATCAGAGTGACATTTCAAGGTGAAACCCAGTACCCAAGGGGGATGAATCATGGTATAGTACATCATTTCTTATCAACGCAAGCAGCCCTGAATTAGTACATAATGTTTCATGTAATTTTTGTTTACACACTCCAGTAGGGTAAACATCACTATCACTAACTTATCATGTGTTAGTAACAGCACTCAGTGTATCAGTAAGACACAGCTTAGAAAGTACAGCATTATTGAAGTAGAGTCAGTGGTTATATATCATAGAATTCTGCAATGTGCCACACAGTGTGTCTCTAAGTGGATCAGCTTGGTGAGATCTAACTACTTTCCTTCAAGGTTATGCTCTATGGAAAAGGCATTGGTAACAATCAGTGAAATTTTCTAACATAGAAACTATGACTACCTTAGGGGCACCTGGGTGGCTCAGTTGGTTAAGCAACTGCCTTCGGCTCAGGTCATGATCTCGGAGACCCAGGATTGAGTCCCACATTGGGATCCCTGCTGGGCGGGAAGCCTGCTTCTCCCTCTCTCACTCCCCCTACTTGTGTTCCCTCTCTGGCTGTGTTTCTCTCTGTCAAATAAATAAAATCTTTAAAAAAAAGAAATTATGACTACCTTAGTAAAATCTTACATTAGAAATGTTTTAAATTTTGTAATAGGATGTCTAAAATTGAGCTATGTTTAACAAAAGCAAGCTAAAAACAAGGGCATGTTGCTATATGTTAAAGTTGGTCTCTATATCAAGCATTCTGGAAAAAGAGTAAAAAACAAACAGGGTGGGATTCTACTGCCCCATGCAAACACCTCACACTTTGTGGGAGGGTCGGTGTTCCGTGCCCTGCAGAGGGACATCACGTTTAGTGACCATGCTGGTGGCGTGCATCAGAAGCCACCTTCCATAAAATATCTACATAGTCAATGACGCTGGCATTTCTTCCCCTGCATTGGAAGCCTACGTGAAGGGACACAGGCTAGACTCTGGGGGATTGGAGCGGCAGGAGAAAACCTCTGGTCCACTGCCACATGCCACAGATCTCTAGCTTTCTGAGGACAGACAGACGCGTGTTCCAACAGAGATGCTCATGCCTGAGGCAGTTACCGTCTACTTCCCCTGAAGAAAGGACACTGTCTAGAAAGGGACCTTCAAGGACACTCACGTAGCCAGAAGACGGAAGCGGTTTTTCAGCTCAGTTTGGAGACCTGAGCCAGCGGCCCCCAGGACACCACTCACTCTGGCACCCAGGTCTGCATGTGCAGAATTAAATGATCTAAGCAAATGCAGTTTGCAGAGGAGAGCACTGTCTGCCAGGTTGTGTGTGGAGCTCGTCGGAGCGTGCCTGTACAACGGAGGTTTCGAAACCAAGTCTGTGCAGAAGACCCTGTCAGCAAGCAGCGTGTCATGCGGGTCGGTGAAGCCTTGTCCCAGTGCTTGAGTGGCGGCCCCTGGAAGGACTTCTGTGCCGAATTCCAGGAAGGCAGTCCGCACCCTGCATTTCACACAGCTTTCCCCAGAGGCCTGGCTAACAAGCCATAGGAATTACAGACACTTGAGTCTTATCGTAGTACTCTGCCTACCACCCACAAGGAAACGGTGATATTTGAAATTCCATAAAGCCCTCAGAGCAGGAGAAATCTGCATGCCTAGCACGGAAGAAGATCAGGCCCCCAGACACACCTGGAGTCTGGCACTGAAACTGACCAAAGGCCTCACCTCAGCCTCCCGGGCAGCTCTCCTGACAGCTCCATATTTGGATCTTCTTAGACACTAGACCTTAAACCTAACCCTAGGCTGGATTTTCAAACGTCATTTTCCAGAGAACTGGCCTCCAAGCCACACAGATGAGATGCACATGGGATACATGGGTGGGCCCATCCTCTCAGTCAGCAGGAATCTGTGTCATCTGGAGCTCCACAAAACCCTCAGAGCAGAAGAAATATGCATGCCCACTGTGGGGCCACCCCAAAATTATACGGACCCCGTGACACGAACCTGGAGTTGGCACTCAGACTGACACACTCTCTCAACTCAAACTCTGAGGAAGCTGAGCTCAGCACTGAGGTATCAGGCCTCCTGGGCCCTTAGGCCAAAACCCTAACCCTAGGTTGGATTTGTTGACTTCTTTCCCCAGAGACCTGGGCACCAAGCCCAACAGACTGAGGACACCAAATCCATACCAGGGGACTTTGCCTACCAAGAAAAATAATCCATAACATTTGGAGGTGCACAAAACCCTGAGAGCAGGAGAAATCTGCTTACTGACCAGGGAAGAAGCTCACACTCAGCAGCCACTGGTCACTCACCTGAAGTCTCCCACAAAAACTGATCTATGTCCTAAACTCAGCCACCCGAGCAGCTCGCCGGAGCACTCCAAGATCGTGCTTGCAGGGCCCATAGGTTCTAACCATAACCCTAACCTCGATTTTCAAGCCTCTCTGCCAGAGGCCTGGCCCACAAGCCATAAACATTAGGTACATATGGGTCATATCAGTGGACTCAGCCTACCAGACTGCTGAAAACTCTGAAATTTGGAGACAGACAAAACGCTCAGAGCAGCAGAAATCTGCATGCCCACTGTGGGACACTCACTTTCAACGGACCCAAACGCCAACCTGGAATTGGACAATCAGATGGACACATGCCTTCAGCTCAGCCTCTAAGGAGTCCCAGCTCAGCAACAGGAGTTCGGGCCTGCTGGGCCCCTAGGCTCTAACCCTAATCCCAGGGTGGTGGTTCTGGCTCCCTTCCCCTGAGGCCTAACACACAATTCCCACCAGCTGTGGACTTGTGATCCATATAATAGGACTCAGTCCACCACCAAGAGGGAGTGAATGCCATCTGGAGCTTCACAAAGGATTCAGATCATGACATATGTGCCATACCCCCCTGAGGCCACCTTCACCAGATTAGGGCCCCCTGGACACAAACCAGAGCCTGACAGTCATCCAGACCCTCGTCCTCAACTCACCGCCAGGGGAGCTCTCCTCAGAGCCAACAGATGGGGCCTGCCCTGCCCCTAGGCCCTAACCCTAACCCCAGGCTGGCCTTTAAGGCTTTTTTCCCTTGGAGGCCTGGCTCACAAGCCCTACTCGTTGGTGATGCCTCAGCCATACCATGGAACTCTGCCCAGAACCCAGAAGGAAACTCTACTTTGAGATATGCAAAGTATTCAGAGATGGAGAAACCTGTGATGTCCACCTGAGGCCACCCCCACTTTCTACAGCCCCATGTACACAAATCCAGAGCCTGTCACTCAGCCTGAGTGATGCCTTCCTGAGCCCCCAGGGATGATGGTATCATTGGGCATCTTTGGATGAAAAGACTAATCTATTAGGAAACATCTTTGACTGGTGACAAGACATGACCTGACTCTCTATTTGATCCCAAAAAGCCACTTGGAACTCTAGATCCTGGGCACTCCACCACATCCTGGGCCCAAGGGAGTAAACACTGTTCAATGAAGGACTAAATGAGTTGTGAAAAACACTCACAGAGGAAATCTCATCTTCCCTTTTGAATCCAAGTGGTTTCCTAGGATAGAGATGTTTCAAATACCTTCGTCAGCCAGAAATGAACAGGGAAAATGGGATCCTCTGCCATGTTCTCCCTGCAGGGAAACTAAGGAACACTGACACCCCTTTAGATTGCTGACAGCTGCTTCCATTTGACTTTGTGTCTCTACTAGAGTCAAGAGAAAAGCCCAGGAGGTTTAGGGTTCAAGAGAAGTCTTCCCTCCAGTTCTGACATGGATGTGCACTGCACCTGATGAACCTGCTGCTTTCTCTGAAGGCTGATGTCCTGGGACAAGCTGCATGACTGGCTCATGCTGATTTCCAAACTTCTGGTCTCATGCAGCCACTGTGGAGAAGTGTTCTCAGGTGGAGAGAAGAAGGCACCTCTGACTAAGGCCTGCACAGCTGCTCCAGTGTCTAGGAGAAGGGGAGATACATGCTGGCTTCTTAAGGAGTCATTAGCTTCCTTCTAAAGTCGACCAATGCCATTCTCTTCTCAGGGAGAGGGGCATGATGCTTCCAGGGAAATGCTCAACACTTTGGTTCCAAAGGTAACAAGAGTTGGGGACTGGTTTCCTCCCGGCTCCCGACCCCCACTGGGAGGCCCTCCTGCACCATCCTGACATCCCATGACCAGAAACCCGGGGACGCAGGCACAACGCTGAGTTGGTGGACGGCTCTAGCGGTTGTCACCACCATTCTGGAGCCTGGGGGAAGAGACTCTGCAGCTCACCACTGCCTCCCGGAGTAACAAGCTGCCATGCGTTGCCTCTCAGGGTCTCTTGCCCAGCACCTCATCCCTGCCCTCAGGGCTGACAGGCTGCACTGACTCCTCTCCCAGTATCTTTCCCACAACAGCTCACTACTCCTTCCAGTGGTGGCAAGCAGCATTGCACGGCTTCCAGGGACTCTCGCCCTGCAGCTCACTACTCCCTCCAGTGGTGTGAACCTGCACTGCAGGGCCCTCCAGCATCTCACAATGCAGCTCTTAACTGCCTCCACTAGTCCCAGGCCACATTGGCACATCTTCCCTCATCCAGACTTCAACTCAGTACTGCCTCCATGTTGGTCATGTACACTGCGTCTCCTTCTCAGGCCTTGCACTGGATCTGCCCACTGCTTCCCTTGCCAGGAAGCACCAGCCACAGGTCTTCCAGTGTCTCACCCCTGCAGCTCAGCACTGCCTCCCTGGGCGGCAAGCTGAACTGCCCCATCTTTCTGCCTCTGTTGCCCTGGAGCTCCTCACTGCTTCCAGGGGTGGACAGCTGAGCTGGGAGAACTGCTGGATGGCATGGCAGTGCAGGATTCTGCCACTGGAGGCAGTGCTGAGATGCATGGCAAAATCCTGCAAGAAATGGAAATGTCAGTTTCCACCACTGGAGACGGTGGGGAGCGGCAGTCCAAGAGATGTCTGAAGTGCAGGAGCCAGCCCCAGCAACAGTCAGGATCCTAGAAGGTGGGGAAGGCGTTGGCTCTTTTGAATGAAGAGACCAGACTCAAATAGTGGTGTGGGGATCTCCTGAAAACACTGTTCTCTGTGCTCTTTATTTATAGCATGGCATTACACATTTTCACGGATGGAAACTTAAGATCTTTGAGTGATATTTCATTATTTTCACAGATGGAATCTATAAGATCTTTGAGTTTTTCTTTAAGTAGTGGTTCATTAAACTCGAGTAACAATAGTGCCTTTGAGGGTCCATACAACAAAACAAATATGCCTTGTTATATCCTAATCTATGGAACAATCAATTACAGGCAGGAGCAGACCTCAATTTTATTGACAGTTATATACTTCATATGCCAGGCAACAAATGGCACCTGTAAATCATTATGTCATAGAACGTTTTACCTCCCCTTAGCATAGAGAGATAAATGAGTGGTCATGAAGACTGGAGGTTGTAATATCTAAACTACTTATGTTAGTAAAGGTTTTATTAAATTTTAAAATAAGTATGTCATGCACCTACAATCCTATAATTATCGTGCTTGAGAATATAAGGATTGGTGTAAGAGGATTCAAAACTAAGAACAAAAAGCATTAATTTGATCATAAGTAAAGTGAGAGGAGATAGTGTTAAAGAAATTATAATAGTTAAACAGACAAGGAGCAATGGAAACAAATATTTTTTGGTGTCGATGACCCCAACTTTGCAGAGCTCCCTCACTTTGAGGGAGGATCAGGGCGCTCCATGCCTTGCAGAGGGAGCCCATATGAACTATCAATAGACTGCAGGTCTGTGGCACTGAAGGCCTTGCAGTGCTGCTGATGGTCACTAGAGGCAGTGCTGAGATGCAGAGTGAGGTCCCAGAAGATGTGGCTATGTAGCTTGCCACCACTGGAAGCAGTGCTGAGCTATCATGTGTGATCCCAAAGGAGTGACTGGAGAACCACATCCCTGCAAGTGGTGTGCAGCTGCAGTGGAAAAGGCAGCACGGAGTGCAGTGCAGTTTCCTACCACTGCAGATAGTAGTGGTTGCTTCAGGGCAGGAGAGTCTTTCAGTTTCCGCCACTGGAGGCACTGGTCTGCAACAGTGCAAGGGAAGCCACAATGATATGGTGTCCCACCACTGTAGACAGTGTGGAAATACAGTGCGACTCCATGGATGCCATTGATTTGCAGCATGTCACCACTGGAGGTGTTAAATGGTCACCAGATACCCAAAATGGTGATTGTGAGGCTAACTAGGACATCTGACCCTAGATGAGTCCAATGAGATAAACATTTCCTGAAACTAGGAGCTGGAAAGCACCCAACCAGCCCTGGCCAATTACAAAGCTATACTAAATCACCCTGCTGCACTATTGTGCATAACTTGCTACTCCCACTTCTGTAGAAGAATAAGCTTACTGCTGTCACTTTGCTATTGGATGGAGACATGTTCACCTGGATATGTTCTGTTCCTTTGGAGACATACCCACCCGGATATATTTTGTTTCTTTGGAGACATACCCACCAGGGTTTGTTTCATTTCTTTGGAAACATGCTCACCAGGGCAGATCTCGTCTCTTCAAAAACCCAGAGCACCCTAGGGTTGGGGCCATTGCAGAGCCCAGGCTCTAGTGAGTGGTCGCTGGCCAGCTATGATAAACCTCTCATTGTTTAACCCTTAATGGTGTCGGTGGTGATTCACTGAGAACACCCTGTAACAGAGGCGATGATAAACGGCAGTACAAGATGCAGAAAGGAGTGTGAGTGAAGTAGCCCAGCAGTGGAAGCAGTGGTGAACTGCAGTGTGAGACGCTAGAAAGCATGGCAATGTCTGTTCCAGCCACTGGAGCGGTGGGGACCTGGAGGGAGAGGGAGGCCAGAAGGCATTGTAGTGCTGCTTGCCACCACTAGAGGCAGTGTTGAGATGCAGGTTGAGGCCATGGAGCCTGCAGATCTGCAGGTTGGCACCACCAGAGGCAGTGGGTAGCCTGACCTTCACCCTCAACTCAGGCCCCAGGGATCTTGCATCAATGCCAGAATATCAGGCCTGCTGGGCCTCTAAGCCCTAACCCTACCCCTAAGTTCAGTTTTCAGGCTTCTGTTCCCAGAGGCATGGCCCCCAAGCCACAGAGACTGGGGACACATGAGCTATACCAAAAGAGTCCACCTGCCAGCCAGAAGGAAATCATGTCGTTTGGAACTCTGTAAAACCCTCAGAGCAGGATAAATCACATGCCCCTCCAAGAGGCCATCTGCATGTCCAGCAGCTCCCTAGACACAACCCAGAGCCTGGCATTCAGCCTGATCCATACCCTTCACTCATAACTCAGGGATCTTCCTCAGTACTGGCAGATTGGGTTGGCCATGCTTCTTGGCCCTACCCCTAAATCTAGGTTGGGTTTTCAGGCTTCAGTCTCCAAAGGGTGTAGGCCCTGAGCAACACATACTGGGGTACCTGAATTGTACCAAAGGCTCCAAGTACCATCCTGGAGGAAACTGCAATTTGATGCTCCACATAACATTCAGACCAGGAGAAACCTGCAGGCTTCTAAGAGACCACCTGCACATCCAGTGGCCTCCATTACACCAGCCTGGAGTCTGGGGCATAGAGGGACCCACAACTTCAATTCAGCCTTCCAGGAAGCCAGCCTCAGTGTCGCCAGATTGGGCCTGCCACACCTATGCCCTCTTGCTAACCCTAGGTTGGGTTTCCAGGCTTCAATCCCCAGAGGTCTTGCCCCAAAGGATCACAAACAGGTCACTTGAGTCATACCAGAAGACTTCTTGCCAGCCAGAAGGAAACTGTGGCCTTTGGAGCTCCAAAAAACCCTCAGCCCTGGAGAAATCTGGATGCTCACCAGGGGCTACTGCCAAATTCAGTGGTCCAGTGGACACAAACTTGGTGCCTGACACTCAGTCTGATCCACATCCTCAACTCAGCTCACTGGGGAACTCGCCTAAGCTCTGGCAGATGAATCCTGCCTGGCTTCTAGATTCTAACTCTAAGCCTAGGATGGGTTTTCAGGCTTCTGTCCCCAGAGCCTTTGTACCCAAGACCTACACACTGGGACCCCTGAGTCATACCGGAGGATTAAACTTACCACTTAGTGATAAATGGTCCCATTTGGAACCCCAGAAAGGATTCAGAGCGGGAGAATTCTTTTTGAACTAATCAGCTGATCCCTGTTTATGTATATGTTTCTTACAGTAGTAAACACAAACCCTGAGCCTAATACTCTCTGTAATGGTAGGCCTCAGATCAGACTTCTGTGACATTCTCCTCACACCAGCAGATCACACCTTCTAACCTATGCTCCTGAGTCTTAACCCTAACCCTTGCTCAAGACATGGGTGAAATCCTGAACAAATATTCTCTGGAGACCATAGAGAAGTGATTAACAGACACACAAAGGAGTCCTCAACATCATCAGCCATCAGGGAAATACAGATCAAAACCATGAGATACCATTTGACTCCAGTTAGAAAGGCTAAAATTAACAGGTCATGGAATAACGAATGTTGTCGAGGATGCGTAGAAAGGGGAACCTCCTTCCACGGTTTTACAGTCAGGCTGTAAAATGATATTGAGTTTCTTCAAGGTAAAAAGGCAACTTTCCTAGGACCCAGCAACTGCACTACTGGGTATTTTCTCCAAACATACAGATGGAGTGAACAGTGGTGACACCTGCATCCCAATGGGAGGGAGAGAAAATGGTCATATGGTTTCACTCCTATGTGAACTAGTAGAAACAACACAGATAATCCTAGGGGAAAGGAGGCAAAACTGATGGGAAGCCATCAGAGAAGGAGAAAAACCATGAAAGAGTCTTAACTACAGAAACAACCTGAGTGGTTTTGGGTGGGGAGGAGGATGGGGGATGGGTAACTGGGTGACAGGCATTAAGGAGGGCCTGGGATGCACCGAGAACTGTGTGTGATACACAACTATCTAGTATTGAGCACTACATCTGAAATGAATGATGTGCTAGAAGTTGGCTGATCGAATTTAAGTAAAAAAAACCCCAACGAACTCAAACAACCTGCAACATTTGTATGGAAGTACCAAAGATACTGAAAAGCCAACGCAATCTAGAGAAAGAGAAACAAAGCTGTAGGAGTCACAGTTCCAGATTTCCAGCTGGACGACAAAGATGTAGTCACCCTTACAGTACAGTACTGGCACAGAAATACACACAGCGACCAAGGGAACAGGATAGGAGCTCAGACATAAACCCACCATTATATGACCAATAAGTCTTTCACAAAGCAGGCAAGAACACTACAAGGAAAAAGGACGGTCTCTACAGAAAATGGTCCTGGGAAAACTGGACAGCTACATACTGAAGAATGAAATGAGACCTTTTTCTTATACCATACATACAAATAAACTCAAAACAGTTCCAGGACCTCAGTGGAAGACCTGAAACCATAAAAGTCCTAGAAGAGGGCCCGGACAGTAATTGCTCTGAGATGGACCATACCAACATTTTGCTAACATGTTACCTGAGGCAAAGAAACAAAAGCAAAAATAATCCACTGGGGATACAAACAGGTAAAAAGATTCTGCACAGCAGAAGAACAACGAAATTGGAGTTCTCATGACACCACCTCCTGAAAGGGAGAAGATACTCGCAAATATCCAACAGAATGACAGCATAGTATCCAAAATATAGAGAACTGATAACACTCAACACCTGACAGCCATAATCCAGTTTAAGGAAGAGGCAGAAGATAGGAACAGACATTCCTCCAAAGAAGAAATACAGATGGCCTACTGTCCCATGAAAACATGTTCATCATCGCCCATCATCAGGAAAATGAAAACCCGAAGTACCATGTGATATTACCTCACACCTATCAGAATGACTCTTATCAATAGCACAAAAAACAGCAGGTGTTGAGAGGATATGGAGAAAAGGAAGCCCTTGTGCTCATGGTGGGAATGCATCCTGTTGCAGCCACCATGGAAAACAGTATGGATGTACCCCCAAAAATTATATAGAGAAGTACCTATGATCCAGCAGTCAAACGAGTGGTGTTTCTGAAGTAATAGGAGAACACTAGCTTAAAAGGATACATGCAGCCCTGTTTCTTGAAATGCTATTTACAATAAAACAATAGTGAAGAAACCCAGGTATCTATTTCAACTCACAAATGAGATGAGATGCACACACACACACACACACACACACGTGCACAGACATGATGGAATACTACTCAACCATAAAAGAGAAAGAAACCTTGCCACTCCTGATATCTGGAAAAATTCTCAGGAGATTTCTACCGAAATCCTTTGGATTTGGGTAGAAAACTCTTGAGAACGTGTTTCAGGATGCAGGTGAAGGCAAGTGGATGTGCGTGCATGCTCAATTCTGAAGCAGGCAGAGGTGGGGGTGGAAGGTCGCCACAACATGCATGAGTGGAAATTCTCCAGGCCTCTGGGGAGCTGGGTTCCTGTCTCTGGAGACCTCAGTCCAAGCTTCGAGAGATCGCCATCTGGACCTGCAAGAACCCAGGGAAACCAGGGGACCTATGGCCAGGTCCCATGAGATCTTGGCAGGGACAGTGCTGAGGACAGAGGACAGAGGCACCATAGTGCTGCCATCGAAGAAGCTGTGGGGAGCGACTGCACAGTCTTCTGCCACCAGAGGCCAAAGGGAAGCTGCAGTGGCAGACGCAGGGCTGGACTGGGGATGGCCAGGCTTGGCCGCTTGTTGCCCCTGGGGTGGGTACCAAGCTGCAGGCCTGCGAGAGGTGGGAAGGGCCACTGGGCATGACTACCACAGCTGGCTGTAGCCCTGAGCTGCTCAGGGAGGTGTGCTGGAGATGGAACACTGCAGCTTGGGACCAAGGGAGGTGGCACTGAGTTCCAGGGTGAGACATGGATGAGAATTTAAGTCATCCCCCTGTCTCGGACCGCACAGGGCAGCTGCAGGGAGAGATGCTGGGCGCTAGGGCAGTGTAGGTCTCTACTAACACATGGGCGGGGCCCACCCCCATCCAAACCCTGGGAACCCTCCAGCAGCTGACCGGGAACCTGGGCAGAAATTGCCCATAATGTGATCCAGGCCTTGGGAGAGGAAAAGGTCCTCCCACTGGCCAGAGGTCTTAGTTCCAAGGTCCTGAGGCCTGAGGAAATTGTCATGAGATTTCTACCCAAATCCGTCTGATTTGGGTAGAAAACTTGTGAGAACACATTTCAGGATGCAGATGGCAAGAAGTCATGTGCTCTAGCAATCCCTATGCGGGGGGGGGGAGTGGGGGAGGAAGTTAGATGCAACACACTGGAGCAGAAATTCTCCGGCCTCTGGGAAGCTGGGTCCTCGTCTCCAGAGACCTCAGCCCAAGCCTCATGAGATTGTGCGACCAGTGTCGAGAACCCAGGAAAACCATGGGACCTCTGGCCCTGTCCCATGACAGCAGGAAGGGACTCAGTGAGAGCCCTGGAGGGCCAGCGTGGAGGTAAAAGGGTAAATGAAGAGATCAAAAAGCAAAGCCCAACCTGGATGACCCCCAAGACCAGTATTTATGTAATACAAAAGCAAAAAGAATTACACAGAAACACTGATAGATTAGAGTGGGAAGGTGAAGGCAGACACTCCTTGTGGGCAAGGAATGTGTTTCAGATGCTCCCGAGTTTGTCTTGTTATTATTGTTGGAGGGGCCCACTTTCTAAAGATATAGGGAGACTAGAACTGGTTGTATATAGGGGTAGTATTGATTAGGGATGTAAGATTACCTTGAAGCTTATAACTATACGTATATGTAAAAGAGAAAATAGAGGAAAGAAGAGAGAAGAAAGGGAAAAACAGATAAAACAAACAGGGAAACAAGAGGCAACAACAACAACAGAAAATACAGGAATGTGTTTGAAAAAATTTCAAGGTAAAAAAAATGTTATGGAGTGTTGTATTGAGTATCACGTTGTGATAAAAAGTGGGTTAAAAATTAAAAGAAGAAAAACCATGAGAATGCATTTTTAAGTTTAAAATGGAAGCTTTAAAAGTAAAAATAGAAAAAAGTTAAAAAAGCAAATAAGGTGGAAAACTGTATCAATAAAGTGTAGGGCTTTTGGTACTTGTAGTCAGTACCAGGAGTTTAATAAATTGCCTATCCCCCCAATGTTGGGGTTTTACAGTTTGGGTGTTGTCCTGTGCTTCTGGCTTGATTTCTGGGGGCGGGGCCTGCCGCGCTGTTTCAGTCCTTCTACCTGGGCTGCATCTCTCCGCCCCCTTGCTAGAGACTGGTCTCCATGGTCACCAGGTTGTCAGGTTACAGTTCTCTGGTGGGGGAGGGTTGTCCTTTTAAGTCCTTTATCAGCTGCTGAGGAAGTCAGGTCGGAGCAAGATGCCTGCGCCCCAACCTCCTTCTCAGAGAGAGCCTCTACACAGAGAGGGGCTCTTTCCCGCCTCCCAGTTGGCCGCCTGTCACAGCTGGGCAGGCGCAGATGCTGGATTGATTTTTGCCCCCACCCCTGCTTGTTGTTTCACACCTGCACCTCGAAACTGCAACTGATTTTGGATCGCACAACCTTGTCTGTGCCCCGGCACCCGCGGCCCCGCAGGTCCCATGCAAGTCTGCAAAATCGCCTTCCCTGAGGGGTCTGCGCCCGGCCCATGGAGTGGGGAGAAGTGGGAGAGAAAAGCAGCGGAGGAAAGGGGAAAAAAGAAAAAAAAAAGAGCGGCGGAAAAATAGACTCTGCGCCGCTGGTTTCACTGAGTTCCTCTGCACCACACAGGGCACTCTTTCTCTCTGCGAATCTCTGCTCCTCTGACTTAAGCAGTGGAGAGATAGACTCTGCACCACCGGCCCCTCTGAGTTCCCTCGAGCTGCAGGGCACTCCCTCTCCCTGCGGGTCCCCATCTCCCCGCTGCAAGGGAGGAAAAACAGACTCTGCGCCACCGCCTCTGCTGCGTTCCTGGTTCTGCCTCGCCCCAGTCAGATCATAATCTGCTGTTGTTCCCCGAGCACAGAGCACTTTCGTGCTGGGGTATTTGCTTTCAGTGGTTCAGCTCTGTGGGCTTCCCCCCCCGCCCCTTGTCTCTGAGGGTAAGCCTCCAGTCGCTCTCACTTGTTTCTACCTTTCTGCCCATGGTCCTTGTCCCCTGTGGTGATCCAGAAGCACGAAATATTCCTGGGTGCTCACAGTGTTCCTGTAGTGATTTTTTTTGCAGGAATTGAGCTCACTTCAGGGGACTCCCCAAAATGCAGTCACCTGGCCTTCCGCCATCTTCCCCTCCCCTCTATTATTTTTTTTACATACACAAACATTTGTTTCATAGCCAGTTGTAAAAAGGCCTACTCTTTGTCTATTGCATTTATGTGACATCTCTGTTAATAATTAGTTAACCACTTATGTGTTGCCCTATTTCTGGATTTTGTTCTTCTTATCTATATATCTGCGTTTTCACTGATACTCCACTGTCTGGACCACTGTAGCTTTATAGTGTTTAAACTCTTTTCCAAACTATTTTGGCAATGCTATGTTCTTTGTCTTCTCATATAAATTTTGCAAAAAGCCTATTGATTTCTATGAAAAGTTTTCCTGGGATTTTGATTGGGATTATGCTGAATGTATTTAATAATTTGGAAAATGTTTGACATCCTAACTATATTGAGTCTTCCAATCTATGAACATGGCATGTCTCTAGATTTATTTAGTTCTTCTTTGACTTCTGTCAATAAAGTTTTATTATTTTCAGCATATAAATCCTTCCCATTTTGGTTAAAATTCACCTCTAAGTATTATAGAGGTTTTTTTTTTATATTGTTTCTGTTGCTATTGTAAATGATGCTATTTTTAAAATTTTACTTTCCAGTTGTGAATTTCCCTGTGATTACAATTGATTTTACATCTCACATTCTATTTTATTGTCTATAGTCCTCCCTTCTGTGCATGTGCCTCATTTATCCAACCAGCTGCACTATCTTCAGATATTTATGTCAGTTCCAATATTTTGCAGTTACATAATGAAAGTCCATATATATTTTCACATTTTTGAAAGTTGTGCCTTCAGAGTAAATTTCTAAAAGTGACTTTATTAGGTTGAAAGGTAAATGCATATGAACTTTTGTTAGATATTTCCAAATTCCCACAAACTAATTGTATTTTGCATCCTTACCATCAATATATGAGCATCTGTTTCCCCCCAACAGCTTCACCAGTGGAATGTATCATCAAATTTTTGAATTCTTGCCAATTTCATGGGTAAGAAATGATATACCAATGTTGTTTTAATTGATCTTTTTTTTTAAGATTTTATTTATTTATTTGACAGAGAGAAACACAGCTAGAGAGGGAACACAAGCAGAGGGAATGAGAGAGGGAGAAGCAGGCTTTCTGCCGAGCAGGAAGCCCGATGTGGGACTTGATCCCGGGTCTCCAGGATCATGACCTGAGCCGAAGGCAGTCGCTTAACCAACTGAGCCACCCAGGCGCCCCAATTGATCTTTATCTTATAAATGAATTGGAGAATTTTTATATGTTTAAGGGTTATTTTTACATTTATCTTCATAAGTTGGCTTTTAATGTCTTTGTCACTTTCCTAAAGGATATTTTAAAAATATTTTACTTCCATCTTTTAAATGTATTTTTTTTATATTGATAGTTGGCCTTTATGTGCTCTACAGATTGAAACTCATTCCTAATGATTTGTAATTTGTCCTTTGGTGTAACTTATGCTGCTTTTTGTTATACAGGCTTTTTTTTTCATTTCCATGTAGTATAATTTATCAGTATTTTTTCTTACTGCATCTTGAGTTGCATATATATATATATATATATATATATGCATGTATATTTTGTCAGTCTCTGCAATGAGTGTGTGTGTATATCTATATCTATATAGATACTGATCTATCTATCTATATATTTTGAACAGGATCAGATAACCAATATTTTATTTAAGCTTTTTTGCTTGAAGGTTTCTGTTGTGATTAGTCACCTGTGCCATGTAGCTCAAAAGCAACCACAGACAGTCATGAAATGAATAAGCATGGTGGTGTTCCAGGAGTGTTGGGGTCAGTTGTCCTATTATGAATGTCCAAAAGAAAAAGCATTTGTTTTTATTTCTATTATTTCAAAAAAGGAAGGAAAATACCATGTTATGTTATAGTTTTTTAATATATATTTTGTTATTTCTTATACTGTTTATTGTTTGCTATTATATTTTATTATTGTTTTATAATTTGAAAGTCCAATCAGCCAATGTTTTTATACTTATTCCAGGAAGATAACACTTAAATTCAGAATCAGCAGAGAATAATTGTCTATTTGTGTCAATAATTATTTTGTGAATAGCAGTTTGTTTTCTCTTTGGCTGTAGGAGCCACAGGGGAAAAGCCAGCTCTATGGCTTATGTTTTCAGATGCAGGACAGTATCCAGTATGAAGACAGACACTGAAGCCAGCCGCCAGCCCTCTATCCCCATTTGGTAACTGTCACCACAAAGTAAACAACGTCCTTATGCCTTTGTATCCTCATCTGTAGAATGTGAATCATGATAGTGCTAGTGTCACAGTATTGCCAAAAATGAGAGAGATTTTATCTAAGGGATTTAGCACAGTGCCTAAAAAGAGCAGCAGCCCTCATTAAATAGACATTGCAATCCTCCCTAGACTCACAGCAGAACCCCAGGGAAAAGGATCCTGACAGGATTTTCCATCTTACTGCATGATCACTAATCTCCCCTTTCTGCCCTGGAGGAACTGAATGTTGTGCAGAAGAAAGTGTGCTGCTGGGCTGCCCCCTGATCCACAGTGTGGGATGATCCATAATCCTTACTGTATTAGAGGGTGTGAGCTCCTGTCCATATTCTCCCCCAGTGTGTACAGAGCAAATGAATGCTGAAATGGTTCAGAAGACCTGATGGAGATGAGGAAAGTTGGAATGAAAGATTTGAAAGTTATTTCATCTTTTTAAATCTCAAATTATTCATATTACAATGGAAAAAATGAATATTACCATTATAGAAATGTTGTGATGACTGCATACCTATGTAATATCAGCAAGATGTTTCCGGGCACTCAGTGATTTCCTCTTTGGATCTGGGCAATGTTAAACACTCAGGTAATCTCTAGACAGTTAAGAAAAAGAGTACATGACTTAGTTTCTGTAGGTCCTAATGCATGAACATAATCCAAGTTTTCAGAGGTTGAGGAAGAGGTCCTGGGAAATGGAGGTCAGTCCTGAGAACAAGCTGAGCTGCTCCTGGGGCTCATGTAAGGAAGGATGCAGGTGGCTGCAGACCTGATAAGAGGGTCTTTGTGGGCTGTTTGGCTGCTGCAGAACTTCTTTTTCTTTAGTGCCCACAGTTCTTGGTCACACTGCGTCAAAGACTGGAGAGGTAGATCAGATGAAAGAAGAGTGGTGGGCAGAAAAGCAAAGTTTAGTGAGCTATAGTACAAACAGCCTAAACGGGAGGGGGCCTGAGAGAGGTGCCTCCTTCCCCCCCACGAGTTTCTAAGTCTAGGAGTTTTTATGGTCTTGTTGGTGGACTGTTTTATTTTTATTTTTTTAAAAGATTTTATTTATTTATTTGACAGAGAGGGACACAAGCAGGGGGAGTGAGAGAGGGAGAAGCAGGCTTCCCGCAGAGCAGGGAGCCTGATGTGGGGCTCGATCCCGGGTCTCTGGGATCATGACCTGAGCTGAAGGCAGTCGCCCAACCAACTGAGCCACCCAGGCGTCCCGGTGGACTGTTTTAATCTGATTAACCATCCATGTCCCTGTCGCCCAATCAGGTTTTTGTCCATGAACTCATCTGCGTATTCTGTAGTTTTTCATGTGGGAAAGGGTGGAGGGCTCCTTCCAGGGTGGTGAAAAGTCCTCTTACAGGTAGTTTTCTTTCAAGGCGGAACCCCTTCTCCCTGCCTGCCTTTCTTTGTGGGAACCTTATGAAATGAGATTACTATTCAGTAGGGATATTTGAGGTTTGTTTTTCTGTTCATGTAACAAGCTCCTAGGTGAAGTGGATGTTGCTGGTCCATGAATCAGAATTTGAGTACCAAGGACTTGGAATACTTGTCTAAATAATTTCATTTTCAAATATGCTATAATAACTCAGTTAAGCAAGGTAATGTCTCAATATAGTGAGCATTAGGCATGCTCCAAGCACTTGTAAGAGGTTTATATATATATTATTGGCATTACTCTTCTCAACGCCTCCTTAAGGTTAATATGTTTTCCATTTAAACTAAGGAAAATGAATCAGAGATACAGTATGCAATTTAACCAGAGTAACCAGAGTAACCAGATATGGGAAGGGTAGATATGTAATGAAGGGTCACTGAAGAAACACTGAGAAATAGAGAAACCCAAAATAACAATAAATGTCACTCTCAGCATATCATTCTAGAGTGGTGATTGACAAATGTTTTCTGTAGAGAGCTAAATGGTAATGTTTTAGGCTTTGTGGGTCTCTGTTTCAACCACTCAATGCTGCTATTGTAATACAAAAGCAGCTATAGATAATTTGTAAACATATGGACAAAGTTGTATTTCAGCAAAACTTTATTTACAAAAGTGGGGGCTGCTAAGTATAGTCATAGTTTGCTAAGCTTACTGTTCCCTGGTAACCATTATGATTAATTGTAGTGTATCAGTTTTTTTCCCCTGGGAGATACAGTGTGGTAATGATTCCACAGAAAATTATAAATATATAACAATATTAAGTACCTATTAAATGTATAGATATAGTCTATATTGTTATATGAACAATCTCACTATCAAATGTATAAATCAATAAAATATTGACTGTTATGTATACATAATAAAAGCTTTTTGAGGGCGCCTGTGTGGCTCAGTTGGTTAAGCGACTGCCTTTAGCTCAGGTCATGATCCTGGAGACCCGGGATCGAGTCCCACAACAGGCTCCCTGCTCGGCGGGAAGCCTGCTTCTCCACTTCTCAGTCCCTCTGCTTGTGTTCCCTCTGTAGCTGTGTTTCCCTCTGTCAAATAAATAAATAAGCTCTTAAAAAAAACAAGTCTATTATAGCCGCTGACCGGTTTGGCGTCAGGATGTGAGCCCGAGCATGCTCGAATAAATCACCATTTGCTCTTGCATGGAAGCGGCCGGTAAATATTTTTCTTTTCTTAAAGATTTTACTTATTTATTTGAGAGAGAAACACAGCTAGAGCGGGAACACAAGCAGGGGGAGTGAGAGGGGGAGAAGCAGGCTTCCCGCCGAGCAGGAAGCCCAATGCGTGATTTCATCCTGGGTCTCCAGGATCATGACCTGAGGTGAAGGCAGAGAGGCTTTAACCCTG
>PITA01013983.1:0-55553 GCA_004023965.1 Spilogale gracilis
CTAGGTTTCTAGAAAAGTAGAGATTATTTTGTAAACACTTTTTTTTCTTTTCTAACATTTTGTATGAAATTTTACGCAGGCAGTCGTGATTCCTTGGAAGTAGAGGAGTCATTCAGCCTGCTTGGAATTTCCAGAGTGTAGGAAAGAAATCTCTTGTCACATTTGATCATAGATGCTCTTGTGTCTCAGACTCCAAAGCAGACATTTGGTTCCCATATTTGCAGTCTCTTTGCCAAAAAGTTGTCAGCTTTTTTTTGTGGCTTTATTTAGGATTAAGTTTTGTGAGGGAGGATTGGGAAGAACTCCCTCGTGTGTTTAGAATCTTTACCCTGTAATATATTTCATAATAGCTTTGAATTACTGAGTAAAGAAAATTTAAAAATATATAAATAAGTTAGTAAAAATGATAATTTTTAGTAAAGGACTCTAAGTCAACAAGATTTTATATGTAAATTATATTTGAAGTTATAAATAGAGAAGTTTCATTAGATTTTAAGATTCAAATTCTGCCATCCAGCAAAAACTAGTTATATGTGCTAATTTAATATATTAATTACTTAATTTTCAAGGATTTGATTAAAAGAAGTATTAAGCTTTTGATGCATTTTCAAATCATACTTCATTTCATTTGAAATTTTCTTCTAAAATTTCTGGAGAGAACCAGAATTAAAGTTTGTAAAAGAACAGAATCAACAGAATCTTATAAACCTTTATATAATTAGAAAATTTTCTGGTGTCTGGGTTTATATGGGAAAGAGTTAAATAGGATAATTTGGAACATAGTTAAGAAAGTTTTAAGCAGTCTCTAATTTATGTACCATGTTCTCTCCACGCTACTGCATGTTGCAGTAGCAGAGGTCACTGGCCTATCTCCATGTTGCCATCAGATAATATCTTCACAAGCTTTTGCTGAACTACCTATTTCATCCCTGTCACTAATAACCTAATAACCAATGTGTACTCTTTTTTTTTTTTTTAAGATTTTATTTATTTGACAGAAATCACAAGCTGGGGGAATGGCAGATAGGGGAGAAGTGAGCTCCTTGCTGAGCAAGGAGCCTGGAGGGACTTGGGGCTCAATCACAGGACCCTGGAATCATGACTGAGTGGAAGGTAGTTTCTTAACCGACTGAGCCACCCAGGAGTCCCTCTTTTTTACCCCTTCTTAAAGGTTGATTTGTGATAGGATTTATTGTGGTAGGACTGCAGAGTGGCAAATAGGATCAGATAGGCAAGTGACAAGGAAAAAAGGGAGGGAAGAGGGGAAAGCATACTCTTACAGTGCTTCTGCATTCTGAGACATCTGCTCTGGTTTTAAAGATAAAAGTCTTCCGTTTTGTCTCCAACCTTCCTTCCCAAGTTCGTTCTTTCCTCCAGAGTCCCAAGACACATCTTCTCCAGTAACTATCTAGATAACCTTGTCTCAGTTTTCTTAGAAAATCTAGAGGAATCTTACTTTAATTTTTGATAAACCTTGGAGAGCCAGTTATTATCACGTACATGATCTTTATCTGCCCTTAAGTAGTAGGTAGGAAAAAAAAAGTTTCTCCTTGAACTTTCTCTTTTTCATTGATGTAGGCTTAAAAATTAATAAAAATTCTTAAAAGAGTTGTGAATTTGCTCCAGGCATAAGAAAATTAGGGGAAACTATATGATTATCTTTAAAAGCAGAATGGAAGAAATACTTGATGGCTCTGGGAAGGAAAACAGGAAGGCCATTCCTAGGGCCTTCAGAAGGCACTCAGCCAGGGATGGACTGTCTCCTGGGTTCACAGTGGGAATAGCTTCTGCTGTGGTAGATTTACGTGTGTTTGATCTATTTTTAAGTTGAGGGTTGCTCACGTTAATTCCAGAGAAAGAATTATAATACTTTCTAAATCTCTTAATGAAATTTGAGTGAGAGTGTCTGTTGATCAGAGTGCAATTATCATTGATACAAAAATATAAAGTGTTTGTTTTTAATGTTTAAATCATGTTGAATGAGAAAAGTAAATTTTAATATCAAGCTTGTCTATAGGCTGATGAAATATGTATATATTTAATTATAGGAAAAAATACAAAACCAAATGTTGTAGAGTAATTTGTACAATTTGAGGTAATACTATTTATTTCGGGTATCTACCCTTGCTGAGAAAAGTTCTGCTAATTCACTTTTTAGAATTGTTTGCAAGCTTATTGGCTTTAAAAAATAAATTGCTTCCCCTTCCCCCAAAATTTTAGAAGGAAAAGTTTTTCAACACACAGGAACATGTAGAGAGTTTTATGGTGGCTATCCACCATCTAGATTCTATCGTTAACTTTGTCACTTATCTGTTTATCCATTCTCTTTTTTAAAGAATGTTTTCTTTTTTCTTAAAAGATTTTATTTATTTATTTGAGAGAGAGAGAGAGAGAGAGAAAAGCAGACTCCTGCTGAGCAGAAAGACTGACACAGGACTTGATCCCAGGATCCTGAGATCTTGACCTGAGCCTAAGGCAGACACTTAACACCCAGGGGCCCCAAGAGTGTTTTCATTAGTATATTTTTTCTCTTTTCTGTAACATTTAAGTGAAAGACTTTTGTGTAAGCTATTGTGTTAAGGTGCTATATATAAGGGCCAAATTGAAGTTGCTCAGAACCAAGATGGTTGGTGAAAGATTTTTTTTTCTTCCTCCAATGAAAAATTAAAGCTTAAGGGCGGGGTGCCTGGGTGGCTCAGTTGGTTAAGCAACTGCCTTGGGCTCAGGTCATGATCCCGGAGATCCAGGATCAAGCCCAACATTGGGCTCCCCGCTCCACAGGAAGCCTGCTTCTCCCTCTCTCACTCCCCCTGCTTGTGTTCCCTCTCTAGCTGTGTTTCTGTCAAATAAATAAATAAAATCTTAAAAAAAAAAAAAAAAAGCTTTAGGGGCACCTGGGTGGCTCACTTGGTTAAGTGTTAGACTCTTGGTCTCAGGTCTTGATCTCATCATGGTAATGAGTTCAAGTCCTGAGATTGGGGTCCATGCTGGACATGGAGGCTACTTAAATAAAACAAAACCCCTTTGTTTTCTCTGGAAAGTAGCACACTTTTAGGTTGAAATTTTTGTTTCCTTATTATTTGCAGCCCAAGTACAATTGTGTAGCAAGAAAGTCTTGAGCTTTAGCTATTTTTATATAACTCAGAAATGATGGGGATAATTGAGAAATTTTAAAAAATACAGAAAATACCTTAGCCACTTTATATTTACCACTAGAGGTCTCACTCACATCAGAAAACTTGATAGCTTTTTACTACACTACAGTCAGTAACTTGGCTCTCAAGTTAAATTTTTGTGCAGTGATATAATCAGGTAAGTTGAAATTTAGGTATTTTTGTTTTGTTAGGATATAGAGCTTGTATTTTGTATTATTTAACAGAAGAGAAAGGAAGGTGGGACTGAGAATTTCATACTTAAGGATTTGAAAGCCGTATGGAGTGTTTTTGTGTGGCAAAGTTGTTTTCTTCAGCCTTAATTCTGTAACTAGTTAAACAACATCTAAAAGGAAAGCTAGAAATGTGATTTTTGTTTTTGTTTCTGTTTACAAACATGCATTTGTATGTATTTTTGAGATAGAATCAAAAGAATAAGATAGAATGGATTCCTTCCGGAGAAAATACTTTATGTTATTGAAGACAGAGGGAAAAGTACTCTTCTATTAAACACAGTTAAAAACGGTTAGGTATTATTGAAATAATATGAGTAGCAGTAAACTTCAAGAATATAGTTAAATAGGGGTGCTTGGGTGGCTCAGTCAGTTAAGCGTCTGCCTTTGGCTCTGTCATGGTCTCAGGGTCCTGGGATTGAGCCCCGCATTGGGCTGCCTGCTCAGTAGGGAGCCCGCTTTTTTCTCTGCCTGTTGCTTCCCCTGCTTGTGCTCTCTCTATCTCTGTGTGCAATAAATAAATACATAAATCTTAAAAAAACAAAAAAAGAATATAGTTAAATATATCAATACCCTAACTTAGAAGAATCTTCTTAAATACTTAACACTCGTAAATTTTGATCTTTTCTTATTTGAAATTGACAGATCACAAAATCATAGAATTGGAGAACTGATGAAAGTTTCTGCCTGGCTTTGAGTCTTGGCACATTGGTATCTTGACTTAAAAAAAGAATTAGTGTAGATATTAAGGTATACAAGTTCTTCGGTTATCAAGACTTATCAACATTTTGCACTAGTCTTTTTAGCTGCCTATAGGAAATCTTTGCTATCCCAGTATGTCTGATGCTTAAATTGTCATTTATATCTCTTTAACATTTTATTTAGTTCTACCTTCTAACTGTTCTTTCCCCCTCAAAGACCACTCTTCTCATTGTTACTTAGGGCTGAAAACTGTAGTGTCATTTTTTACTTTAGTTTCTTATAAACTCATATTAGATCTTTCAGAGTAGCTTATTTCACTGTCATTTCCTTTTCATGTGACTTCCCTAGTGCAGGGTCTGCTCATCTTACTATTTATTCCTTTTTTTTTTTTTTTTTTTTTTTTTTTTTTTTTTTTTTTTTTTTTTTTTTTTTTTTTTTTAAGATTTTATTTATTTATTTGATAGAACGAAACACAGCTAGAGAGGGTACACAAGCAGGGGGAGTGAGAGAGGGAGAAGCAGGCTTCCCGCCGAGCAGGGTCTCCAGGATCATGACCTGAGCCGAAGGCAGTTGCCCAACCAACTGAGCCACCCAGGCGCCCCTCCTTGCTATTTATTCTTTTATCCTACTCTGTGGAACTTCCAGCAGCTTCATAGATGTTCTTTGTACTGTCTTTCCTTCTCCCAGTCTACCCTGAATACCACTAGTGAAAAAATAGGACCATGTATTTATAGCCAGGCTTAAGAACTTAAAGTGTTTCCCTGTTATCTATTTTAGTCATTTTCTGACTTTAAGCCTCTCTTACGAACAGTATTTACTTTTACACATTAGCACAGATGATTTGGTTAGACTCCTCAGAGCCCTTTAGATATTGTCGGACCTTTCTTGGCAATCTTCCTGTTTGTCTTTTAAAGCACCCCCCAAGCCTTGATTTACTGTTCAGACTCCATCTGTTCTCCTGTTTTTCTGAGCTCTTACTTGTACTCATTGTGAACTGCATAGTAAATAAGAGGTACAACGTAGCATAGTGGTTAAGAACATGAAATCGAAAATCAGATTATCTGTGCATGGCTTTAAAAATCTAAACTTTAGACCCTGATTCTGTCATGTACTGCTTGTCCTTGGACTAGTTAATTAATTTTGTGCCTCCGTTTCCTTATCAGTAGAGATTATAGTAGTATTTACCCCATTGGATTATTGTGAAGAATAAGAGATTGAATATATGTAAAACATTTAAAATAGTGTCTGACATAGTATTAAAATTGTTTTTTTTGGGGTGCCTGGGTGGCTCAGTGGGTTAAAGCCTCTGCCTTCAGCTCAGGTCATGATCTCAGGGTCCTGGGATCGAGGCCGCATCAGGCTCTCTGCTCAGCAGGGAGCCTGCTTCCTCCTCTCTCTCTGCCTGCCTCTCTGCCTACTTGTGATCTCTCTCTCTCTCTCTCTGTCAAATAAATAAATAAAATCTTAAAAAAAAATTTTTTTTATAGTGAGTACTAATGCTTGTTTATTCTCAGGTTCCTTTCTCTCCCACAGCATTTTTTTTTTTTTTTTAAAGATTCCATTTATGACAGAGATAGTGGGAGAGGGAACACAAGCCACCGGGGAGCTGGAGAGGGGGAACAGGCTCCCCGCTGAGCAAGGGAGCGTGATATGGTGTTCCATGCCAGGACCCTGGGATCCTGACCTGAGCCAAAGGCAGATGCTTAAGGACTGAGCCATCCAGGCGCCCCACCCTGCAGCATTTTTTAAAAAAAATTTGTTTATTCATTTGAGAGAGAGCAAGAGTGAACATGAGCTGGGGGAGGGGCAGAGGGTCAGGGAAGAGCTCAAGCAGACTCCCTGCTGAGTGAGGAGCCAGATGCAGGGCTCAAGTCTCAGAGGGCACAGTCTCACAACCCATGAGACCATGACCTGAGCCGAAACCAAGAGTTGGACGCCTAACCCACCAAGCCACCCAGACGTGCCAACCCGTAACCGCACCCCCCTATCGTCCCCCAACCATGGCATATTCTTATCTCCGCAATTAGATAGTAAGCTCTTTTAAGACGGAGTATAACATTTTTTACTCCAGTTTCTTATCACTCATGGTAGTTACCGAAGAAAACTTTCTGGCTAATTTGATTTATTTGTAGCCCATGTTCTTGTGTGAAAACCTTTAATAAGTTCTTAATAATGCTACTAAGAGAGACCTTGGGAAGGCTCTAAGAGAACCAGGAGTGTTTTAAGCTTCCTAGGGTCAAGGGCCTGGTAAAGATCTATAAAAATTTCCACATTCTGAGGTAACCTGTAGGCTTTGGTAGTTTAAGCTGAAAAGGTTTTGAGACAGGAGCAAGAAAAAAATATAGCTTTTGGTATTTAATATAGAATTAACTATAATCTTAGTTTTATTTTTTATTTTATTATTTATTTATTTATTTGACAGAGAGAAACACAGCCAGAGAGGGAACACAAGCAGAGGGAGTGAGAGAGGGAGAAGCAGGCTTCCTGCCGAGCAGGGAGCCCGATGTGGGACTTGATCCCGGGTCTCCGGGATCATGACCTGAGCCGAAGGCAGTCGCTTAACCAACTGAGCCACCCAGGCGCCCCTAATCTAAGTTTTAAAATGGGCCACTTTCATTTATAGCTAAATGTTCAACTTTTTATAAAGAATGGAATAATCTTTTATAGTAAATAGTAAGCTTTATACAATTTTCTATTTTCCATGTCAGAATATTCTTTAATGAAAAAAAAATTCTTCCCCTTTTTTCACAGGACTTCCTGATCCATTTGCTAAGGTGGTGGTTGATGGATCTGGGCAATGCCATTCTACAGATACTGTGAAGAATACACTTGATCCAAAGTGGAATCAGCATTATGACCTGTAGGTTTAAATGATTCATTTGAAATGAAACTTAGAATCAATTTTATATGATATAGTCTTTGAAAAGAATCATTGAAAATGATTAGAGTTTGATTTGTGGTATAGTTTGGTCTTCACAGAGGGACACAAAACCTAATGGAAAGGTGCTTTGTTTTATTGATAGCTGGTTTTGAAAGATGAAGTTCCGTTAATGAGCCCATAGAGAACGAAATGTATATGCATTTTATTTTATTTTTTATTTTATTTTTTTAAAGTAGGATAGGTTTTTTTTTTTTTTTTCAAATTTTATTTATTTATTTATTTGACAGAGAGAAACACAGCTAGAGAGGGAACACAAGCAGGCTTCCCACCGAGCAGGGAGCCCAATGTGGGGCTCGATCCCGGGTCTCCGGGATCATGACCTGAGCTGAAGGCAGTCGCTCAACCAACTGAGCCCCCCAGGCGCCCCATATATGCATTTTAGAGCAGCCCTACCCCATCTTTTTTCAGTTACATAAAGGTATTAATTTACTTTTGGCCAATTATGAGTATAAACCAGAATTCATAATGCATTCTTAGGCATGTTTTTTTTTGCTTTTGTAGGGATGGTTTTATTATTTATTTATTTATTTATTTTAAAAGATTTTTTATTTATTTTGACAGAGAGAAACACAGCCAGAGAGGGAACACAAGCAGGGGGAGTGAGAAAGGGAGAAGCAGGTTTCCCGCTGAGCAGGGAGCCCGATGTGGGACTCGATCCCCGGTCTCCGGGATCATGACCTGAGCCAAAGACAGTCGCTTAACCAACTGAGCCACCCAGGTGCCCCGGGATGTTTTTATTTTAAGCACAGTAGTATATGTAACTTCCTAAAAAGGACATAATACTGTACGACTTTTAATGGAAAAATGCAGTTTGCTGTCCTGTTCTTGTTCCTGATTCCCATTCTTAAGGTAACTACTTTGAATAACTCTGATGGTTTATTCTGGTATTTTCCTCTATTACTAGATATCGTGCTTATTTTATACATCTCTCTCTATGGAGTGGGGGTGGGAGGAGAGATGCAGAGAGAGATTTAGTATATACATACTTTTAGTTGTAAGTATTATTTTTACATTTCCTACCATATAAGAAAATTAAGCTTTTATAACTCATCTCTCTCATCCCGAATCCCACAGCCATAACATCCACATGGCCCTTCCTTCTCCCAGCCCCACAGTATAGTTATGTGAACCTTTTTGGTTAAATCATTGTTCTATATTTACATTATTATGATCATGTAACTTCATAATTGAGTCATGTGGTGTGCAATGATTACATTTCCTTTCTTGACAACTTTTGTTTTTCTGGAGTTATAACTGTCTTTCTTTGCCATTTGCTTAGTTTTCTCTCTGTCTCATTGGTTAATTCCCCTCCCACAGGACTGAACATTTCTGCATATATTCTGCATATATTCAACCACACAAGCTATTCTACTGGCTTTGTTTTCTTCTTGGAGATATCCCTCCTGAACCCTTTGTCCTCTTCCTCTAGTCTGGTCTGGTAGTCTGTAACTGGTATAAGACCTGCTGCACAGTTGACTGGGAACTTGCCTTTATCATTACATTGGGGATTTCCTTTGTCTCTTCTTGTTCAGTGACTTCCCATTTTCTGTTTATTCCCTGTTTTGATGTAGTCTGTCTTTCATTGAGAAAGCGTACAAAGATAGGGAAAATTTCTTTGTTATCTTATCTAAAAATATAATTTGTCTTCTCACTTGATTCTTTGAGTATAAGCTTCTAGGTAAGACATAACTTATGGGCTCCTGGGTGGTTCAGTCATTAAGTGTCTGCCTTCAGTTTAGGTCATGATTCCAGAGTCCCGGGATTGAGCCCCGCATTGGGCTCCCTGCTGGTGGGAAGCCTGCTTGTGTTCCCTCTCTGGCTGTGTTTCTCTCTGTCAAATAAATAAATAAAAATCTTAAAAAAAAAGAAGACATCACTTTCTTACCAAATTGTGAATACAGTGCTCCATGTCTTCCAGGTCTAGATCAGCACTGTTGAATAGAAATACAATGTGAGCCACAAATGGAAGCTCATCTGCAATTTTAAATTTGCTAGAAGCCACATTTAAAAGAGTTAATAAAAGGATTAGTTTTAATATATTTTATTTAGTTCAGTATATCTAAAATACTCTCACTCAGTAAGAGTGAGATTGAAACATACAATCAGTATAAAAAGTTTTATAAATAGATAGAATTTAAAAAGTAAGCATTTTAAAATTAAGTCTTTGAGATCTTAGAAGAATTTGTTTGTACTTACAGAGTACCTCAATTTGGCTGAGGCTTCAGTACTCAATAGCTCCATATGGCTAGTGGCTGCCCTTTTGAACAGTGCAGTTTTAGAGTATTGCTTATGGCATCCTGATTTTGGTCTTTCTTGATTGTTGTTTTTCACTGGAAGATTCCGGGGTATTCTCTTTATCCTTGATACTACATTTTCTGATGATGGTCTTGGTATATATGTTACATAGTGCTAGAAACTTTTAATCTGGATAATTAAACTCCTTTTAAAAAATTTAATTTTAGTATAGTTAACATACAGTAAAACATATTAGTTTCAGGTGTTCAATATAGTGATTCAGCAGTTCCATATATTACTCAGTGTTCATCAAGATAGGTGTACTCTTGGGGTGACTGAGTGGCTCAGTGGGTTAGGCATCTGACTCTTAGTTTCAGCTCAGATTATGATCTCAGGATTGTGAGATTGAGCATCAGGCTCTGTGCCGGGCATGGAGCCTGCTTAAGATTCTCTCTTCCTCTCACTGTGCTCCTCCCACATCCTACTCCCTCACTGATTCCCCCTCAGAACGGCTAAGTGTACCCTTAACCTCCTTTAGTTTTTTTCACCTGTTACCCGTCCCCACCCCTGAAACCATCTGTTCTTTGTAGTTAAGAGTCTGTTTTTTGGTTTCTCTATTTTTTCCTCCTTTGCTCATTTGTTTTATTTCTTTTAGAAATTTTATTTATTTGACAGAGAGAAACACAGCCAGAGAGGGAACACAAGCAGAGGGAGTGAGAGAGGGAGAAGCAGGCTTCCCGCCAAGCAGGGAGCCTGATATGGGGCTGGATCCCGGGTCTCCAGGATCATGACCTGAGCCGAAGGCAGTCGCTTAACCAACTGAGCCACCCAGGCGCCACCTGTTTTATTTTTTAAATTCCATATGTGAAATTTATCTGTCTCTGACTGGCTTATTTTGTAGCATTATACTCTATAGACCCACCTCTGTTGTTACAAATGGCAAGATTTCATTCTTCTTATGGCTGAATAATATTCCATTCTTTATCCGTTCATGTCTCAATGGACACTTGGGCTGTTTTCATAATTTGGCTATTGTAAATAATGCTGCAATAAACATAGGGGTATATATCCCTTCAAATTAGTATTTTTGTATTCTTTGGGTAAATACCCAGTAGTGTGATTACTAGATCGTAGGATAGTTTTAGTTGTATTTATTTATTTATTTTTGAGAGAGAGTGAGCGAGCCCGGGAGGGGCAGAGGGAGAAAGAGGATCTCAAGCAGACTCCATGGTGAGGGCAGAGCTGAACATGGGGCTTGATGTCATGACCCCAATCAAGATCACAACCCAAACAGAAATCAGCAATCAGACACTTAACTGACTGAGCCATTCAGGTGGCCCCCTGTTTTTAAATTTTTTAAAGATTTTATTTATTATTAGAGCAAGCGCATGAGAGCAAGCAGAGGGGATGGAGAAGGACAGGCAGACTCTATACTGAGCTCAGAGCCAAACATAGGGGCTCGATCTCAGGGCCCTGACATCGTGACCTGAGCTAAAATCAAGAGTTGGACGCTTAACTGACTGAGCCACCTAGGCATCCCACTATTTTTAATTTTTTGAGGAATTTCCATACATCTTCCATAGTGGCTGTACCAGTTTGCATTCCCACCAACGGCATAAGGGTTCCTTTTTCTCCACATCTTCGCCAACACTTGTTGTTTCTTAAGTTTATGATTTTAGCTATTCTGACAGGTGTGAGGTGATGTCTTATTCTGGTTTTGATTTGTATTGTTCTGATGAGTGTGAACATCTTTTCATGTGTCTCTTGGCCATAAGTATATCTTCTTTGGAGAAATTTCTGTTCATATCTTCTGTGAGTTTTTAAATTGGATTATTTACTGTTTTTTTGGTATTGAGTTGTTTAGGTTCTTTACGTATATTGGATACAGATACTAACCCTTTACTGGATATGTCATTTGCAAATACTTTCTCCCAGTCAGTAGATTGTCTGTTAGTTCTGTTTGTCCTTTTCTGTGCAGAAGCTTTTTATTTGACGTACTCCCAATAGTTTATTTTTGCTTTTGTTTCCTTTGCCTCTGGTGACATATCTAGGTAGATGTTGTTATGGCTGATGTCAGAGAAATAACTGCTTGTGGTCTCTTCTGGATGCTTAACTTTTTAGTTATGGGAAAATATTTAGTAAGCGAGTAAATAATTAAAATATCTTTTATTTTTTAAAATATTTTATTTTTTAAAGATTTTATTTATTTACTTGACAGAAAGGAAGAACTCAAGCAGGGGGAGCAGCAGGTAGAGGCAGAGGGAGAGGGAATAGCAGGCTCTGCACTGAGCAGAGAGCCTGACATGGGGCTTGATCTCAGGTCTCTGGGATCATGACCTGAGCCAGTGGCCCATGCTTAACTGACTAAGCTACCTGGGCACCCAGCCCCACCAGGATCTTATTTTTAATTTCCACACCCAACATGGGACTTGAACTTACAACCCTGAAATCGAGAGTTGCGTGTTCCAGTAACTGAGCCAACCAGGTGCCCCTGTCTTTCTTTCTTTATGGATAATTTCCTCTTTGTTTTCTCTTTCTCCCTTTTTCCTTTTCTGGAACTCCTTTTATTTTGGATTTTATCCCTTCTGAATTGATCATGATTTAGTTGTCCTATCTTTTTTCTCTTATATTTTCTCTCTCTCTTTTGAAGGTTTTATTTATTTGAGAGAGAAAGGAGTGTACAAGTAGGGGGGAGAGGCTGAGAGAGAAAGTGAGTGTGTGTGTGATAGGCAGACTCTCGCTGAGCAGGGAACCTGACAGGGGCTGTTATCCTAGGAGCCTAAGCTCATCACCCGAGCCAAAGTCAGACACTTAACTGCCTGAGCCACCCAGGTACCTTCTCTGTTTTAATAAACTATTTTTTGTTTTAGTAAAAAATTAAAAACTGATGAATCGTCTGGACTGTTTCCTCAACTTCATTTTCAAACATTCCTTTTATTGTAATTTCTGCCTTCACATTTTTAGCTTCCAAGATCACTTTGTTTTTTGGTTATCTTTTTTTCCCCATAATTTCCTCTTATTTCTTGGATGCAGTATCTTCTCCAATAAGAGAAGTGAGTTTTCTTCTGTCTTGTATTGCATCTCTTTTTGTCAGAGTTCCTTTTTTTCTGTTAATTTGACTTGGTTTCTTTCGTTTTATATTTAAGGGGAGGCATTTAAATGTTGATTGGAAATTCTGTGCCCATAGGTAGAGCTGGTCTACTCTCTAGGATAATTGTGTGACTGTGACAATTCTCCTGTTTCCTTCCTGGGGGCCATATATACTTGGATGCTGGTGTTCTTGGAGCTGAAGAGTGCAGGGATGCTAGGGGATGTCTCTGTTGCCTGTATTAATCTCTTCTTAATATCCCTGCTTTTATTAAGGACTTTTATCTCATACCTCAGCTGTGCCTAGCTAGTGTCCCTCAGAGAACTTTTCCGAGCACAAACCTTAGGTCTCCTGCCAAGGTTGATGATGAACTGGATCGGGGAGAGGATTCAGGAGGGTTTTCCATTACTTTTCATACTTACCAGTCCTTCTGTTTTAGCTCCACTATCGCTGTCAGAGTATCTTGGGCTTAGAAGTTTGTGACTATTTCAAGGATTTCATGGCAGTAATAGTCTTGTTTCTTATTTGTTCCTCCCTGGAACCAAGTATAGGTTGCAGTTTTCTTCAGGTTGTTAATTTCGTTATCACATGCTTTCTACACCAGTATGATTTTGCCAGCATATCTCATGTTATAAACATGTTAACTGCCTTGATATCCTGACTTTTAAGTCTTTGGTCTTTTAAGTTTTAGACTTCATCCTTCATCAATTTCAGTTTCTTTTCAGAGTGTTCCACTTGACTTACCTACGAAAATGAATGTTAGATCTTCCATCAAATGTTTATGCCTGACATCTCACCTGCTTACTTTTAGATAATTAGTTCTAGAATCATCTTAAGAGTACCCATCTCAGCCAGGACTCTGGTCAGTTACTTAAATTTGACTTTCTAAACCACATGTGAATAAATGCCCTGTCTCTACTACTAACATACTGAGATACCTAGAGACAACTCAGAATAAGGCTTTTGTGTATGCCCTTCAGTGCTGTGGCTCAGTAACTCCAAGTTAGTAGACAGATAAATAGGAACCAAAAAAGTAGGTGGTAGAGAGAAGTGAGAGTACCTGGCTTCCCGCCTCCACCACTTGCTTATGTGGTCATTAGCTCAGTGTTTAACCCCTTGTGTGTCAGTTTCCATTGACAGCAGCAACAATGCCTACTTTAGAAGACTTATAGGACAATAGATAATACCTGTAAAGTGTTTGGACTAGTACCTGATAGGTAATTCTCAAATGTTAGATGCTTTTCATAAATGTATTATTTAGGTCACACATTTTTTAATTACTTGATCTGACCTGCAGTGAATTTAAAATCACAGCTCTAATAAGCTACTATCTGTATAACTGACCAGTCTTTTGAGTTTTGGTTTTTTTTTTTTAAGATTCTATTTATTTGACAGAGAGATCACAAGTAGGCAGAGAGGCAGACAGAGAGAGAGGAGGAAGCAGGCTCCCTGCTGAGTAGAGAGCCCGACGACGTGGGCCTCAATCCCAGACCCTGAAATCATGATCTGAGCTGAAAGAGGCTTTAACCCACTGAGCCACTCAGGCGCCCATCTTTTGAGTTCTTAATCAAATTGTTTTAAGCACTGTCTTTAAGCTTCATTGATATTTAAATTCAGCCAGAGACCCAGGTAACGATGGTGAACAAGACCTAGTCCTCCAAGTGTACAGTCGAGTGGTGTATCAACACAAGTAAATAGGAAATTATAAACAGTGTGATAAGAAAATGGGGAAGTATAGGATGCTCTGGAAATACACAGAACTTCTTCTTTTTTTTTTTAAGATTTTATTTATTTATTTGACAGAGATCACAAGTAGGCAGAGAAGCAGGCAGAGAGAGAGAAGGAAGCAGGCTCCCCGCTGAGCAGAGAGCCTGATGCGGGCCTGGATCCCAGGACCCTGAGATCATGACCTGAGCTGAAGGCAGAGGCTTTAACCCACTGAGCTACTCACGTGCCCACACACACTTCTTTATATGAACTTAGGAGTTAAGGATAGCTTCCTAGGAAAAGTGATGTTTAGGCTTAGACCTTACGTAGGAGTTTATTTGAAAAAGGAAAAGTGGGTTGGTTCTAAGCAAAAGTGGTCTGTGTGAAGACTAGAGGTGAAAAAGATCATGACTTTGAAAACAGTTTGGAGGGGCAGCATTAATGAGTTCATGTAAGGGGAGTATGACATAGGACAAGCAGAGAGAGACAAGTAGGAGCCAGCTCATGAGGGTCCTTGGAAGTCTATTAGTAGTTGAATCGTCTCGTAAAATCAGCGGAGAGCAGTGAAAAGGTTTTAAGTGGGGGAAATGCTATAATTTGCTTTATATCCAAGAGTGGACACTTGGACTATAATGTGAAGAATGGCTTAGAGGGAGGCAATGATGTCCAGGAGACTAGTTCCAACACTGGAGTGTGGGGCAACCTGATTGGAGGCCGGTGGGGTGGGTGGTGAGAGGATTTACCTAAAGCAGAACAAAAGAGAAGTTTACTGAATACACTGCAAGGGAGCAATGGGCAGGACAGCAAAGGAAAGGCTGTCTACCAGGAGGGTGGGTGGGGCTTTCTTTAAGGGGGAATTGAGGAGGTATGGGAACCGATAGAATTTTCTTTTTTTTGGTAACTGTGTCAGTTGTAAGTAGCCCATTGGTCAGCTAAGGCCTATGGATATTTTGAGATGAGTTGCTTAATGAGCTTGTTTGCATTCAGCCTGGTGGTCACTGTGGCCCCTTTGACCTTACTGAGGTTTCCATTGCTCAAACCTGTTGCCCAGAAGTAACCTCTGCATTCCCGTCTGAGATTGACAATGACAAATTTTTGGCATTTGGGCAGAGGTCTCCTTAGTAGCTGCTTCATGCTGGAACTGGGGGTGTCCCTACCTAAATTTGTTCGTCAGGGGTTCTGTGCAAGTTACAGACCAGAGCTTGGTATTATACTAATGTGCTAATAGGTAGTTTGAGTGAGATTCCCTGGTGACCAGGTCCCTGGAATTGAGGGGGTAGGGACTCTCCAGTGGTATGGGCTGGAATCCCTGTTGAATTATTTGTATGTGGAATTGTTGGAACCAGCACGTAGAAATGAGGACTTTGTTAGAAAAGTAGTAATGTGAATGAAGAGATGTAGACTTTCTAAGTATTTATAGTATGGGTATGGCCTTAAAACTAAAAAAAATGTATCCTGGAAGAAAATGAAATCACACTATGTCCTGTGCTCTGCCGGACTGGGCTCACAGGTGGTGGTTTCCTGACCTCTGCCTTAGACCTAGCTTTTCTAGCCTTGCTTCTACAGTCTTTTTCAACACAGTAGCTTGGATGACCTTGTTACAATGTATTTCAAATCTTGTTACTCCTCTGCTGCACATCTTCTGTTGGGTTTCAGCCTTACTTGGAGTAAAGGCCAGTGTGCATACGGTTGACAAGGGCCTTTATGATTTGCCTTCTGTATTGAGTGTTCATACGGCTGACAAGGGCCTTTATGATTTGCCTTCTGTATTGGTTAGAGGAGACTAACTGATATAATAGGCAACTCCAGATTTTGACTTCATACAGTAGCAGTGTATTTAGGTAAGTTTCATTTAGCAGGGAGACGATTCACTGTCTTAGAGGTGTTCAAGGACACAAACTGACAGAATCTCCCCTGTTTTCAGTGTATGTTCTTAAGGTCTCTGGGCCTTGACAGCCAGCCCCTTGACAGGATGCTTATGCCAGTGGTGGGCTGAGGCATGAAGGGATCGATCAATATTTTATCATACTTGTACATTAGGCTTACCAGTTGGGAAAGTGATTTAATGTGATTTTTTTCTCTTAATGTTGGTTTAGGGTGATTGAGCTGTGATTGATTCTGGTTCTAGAATTTTGACATATCACACAGGAGATACTTGCCGAGTTAGGTCTTTTAGGTATATTTAAAAATTGGTGCATGCATCCTGGATAGTTTAGTCCAGAGTCTTTAATTTGCAAGCAACAAAAATGAAACTCAAATTGGCTTAATTTTTTAAAAAGGGAATATATTGGTTTATATAATTAAAAGTCCAGGGTGGTAGGCATGCTTTAAGCACAAGTGGAGCCAAGTATGGCTCCCCTGTTTTTCATTTAAAAGTTTTAGTTTTGCTTATGTGGTTTTGGCTTTTTCACATACTAGGTGAATTTTTCTGATGTTATTGCTTTACTGAATGACACTTTAAGATCAAGGTTGCTGGACCAAAAATTTGACCACTTAGAGGCAATGAGATAGGGTTAGGGTTCTGCTGATACACTTATGTTATTTTATTATATTTCTGCATGGGATGGCACCATGTGAACCAATTGGCTGTGGTAGCGCTTTTACACTAGCAGGTATATGCACAGACAAGTGTAGTAACGCTTTTCCCTGCTCTGCTTGTCTGCAGGCAGTGAAGTGAAATCTGCAAGAGTCCTGCTCGCTCAAGGCCTGCATACAGGAAAGAAGCAGGGGAAAAGCGTTACAATCAGCTTTTGTTCTACAGCATTTTAAAACATAACAGGTATGTCAGATTTTTGGTCTGTCAGCCTTGACGGTGCCCCTTGAAAACTAACTGAATACTCTTGAGATGATAGGGCATATCATGGAAATGTTTTTAAAATGTGGCTGATAAAAGTTCCTGTAACATTTTTGTTCTCGGAAAGAAATGTCAGAAACTCCTTTAGTGTTTTTGGCACTAACTATTAAAATAGTTTTTTATTAACAAAAATTGTTACCCAGCCTGGGAGTGGCAGATGTGATAAAGGATATATTAAAAATGCTTTTTTGATTTTACTTTTAAGATTTTTTAAAAATTTAAATTCAATCCTGTGGGACTGATTGAACTCAAAACATACTTTGCATTATTTAGCCATTTTCTGAAGCATTTGTGGCTTTAGACTACAAAAGCAAAAGAAAAATTTCACACTAACTACTTGTAGTTGCCAAGTTACTCATTCAGTCATGTTGTGTTTTAGGTATATTGGAAAGTCTGATTCGGTTACCATCAGTGTGTGGAATCACAAGAAGATCCATAAAAAACAAGGTGCTGGATTTCTTGGTTGTGTTCGACTTCTTTCCAATGCCATCAACCGCCTCAAAGACACTGGTTGTGAGTAGATATAAATTTTTAAAATTAAAAAAATATGTCTGTGTATTTATGTAATATATCTGTGTGTACACACACACACACACACACACACACACACACACACATTTTTTTGGAGGAGGCAGGGATCCAGAAACTTCCTATTTATGTTTGAAACATTGGTAAAAATTCTAGGATAAATTTATTTTATGGGCTTTATAAAAAGAATGAAACATTTAAAATATGTGAAACCTGAACTGAATCAGAGCTGATGCTTAGTATCTAGTGAATTTATAAGTGTTAGGAAAGGTTTGGTATCCAAGAGTAAAAGAAAAGATGTCAAAGTATATATATGCCCTTTTTAAAAAAAAAATTATTTCCTAGTTCGTTTCTCTGGTTCTGGTAGATTTATGAGATAAAGTGAATTTTATTTAGGTGATTGGAATGCTTAAGGTGGCAGTTAAAAGGAAAGTACTAGTGAATAAGAGTGATATGTAATGGTGAAAACAATTTAAAGTTCTGGAAAGGTAAAACATTGAGTGTAAGACAACTGTATTACTTAATTATAGCTTAATTTCCCATCAGCCTGGGTGTTCAGAAGGATCAGGCCAAGGTCAAGACATTAGAAATGATTTCCATATTAGATTGACAGATTTAGTTAGCATGTGGATAATTCATGTAACCAGGTGACAGAAGCATCTTTTGGGGGATTATTTCCATTGGGACATAGATGAAAATGTCTTTTACAACAAAATTTTTTGTTGTTTCTGCAGGATTCTTTTTTACGTAATATAAAAAATATTGCTAGTCATTGTCATGGGATTTTAGCCCAGATGTCTCTGCTAAACAAAAATTCACCTAGAATCTAGCTAAAGAAATTAATAAAAAATAGAGCAAATTTAGCTTTGAATATTAGATATATTGAGATGACCCCTTTAATGTAGTATCATGTCATAGTCCAGATATATAAATATTGCTCTGTTAAAAAGGGAGAAAGTGTGCCAGAAGTCCAGAGTCGGGGGGAATTTAAAGACACCTGAGAATTTCTTGTATCTTTGAGTTGACAGAGTGACCCAGCAGGAAATAGAGGATGTTGGGATTGGTAAAGGTCTAGCATATGAAAACGAACTATTTTATTGCTTAACGCAGCAGGCAAACTGAAGACTTATAAGCCATATGAATGACCTTATCTCTACTTCAATTTAGCCAACATTTATTGAACCTTTAATGTGCCAAGAATTGTTCAAAACCCTGGTGATAAAAGGTGAAAAAGTCGTGGATCCCATCCTCTGAGAAGCCAGGGCAAGGGCCTGCTGGCCAAGGGAGGAGGACTCACTGGAGAGACTGCACTAGAGAAGAGGAATTGCTTTGCAGAAGGCTGCTATTTAGTGGATTTAGCAGTGTCTGTTAATTTTTCAAGGGGAAAAATATCTATTTTTGGTCGGAGAGCCAGGTGCTCTAGTTTGGGACACAGATTTTTCCTTACGTGGCCTGTGTGTCATTGACCCTTTTGATATGCTGTTAATATTTCATTTATCAAACATTTATTGAGCACCCTGATACAGCGTTCTACCAGTTTGGACTGGAAAATACAAAGACTCCTCGTTTTATCCATTCACAACTTACTTCTTTAAATAGACAGATGGCATATAGCTATACAAGAATTCAGTTTTAAGTGCTATAATCAAAAGCACTGTGTTGTGGGTGACAGTGTTCTTTACTCTAAATGACCAGGTCAGTGTGATGCCCGTTCTGTAGATGAGGCATAGAAGAGTAAATGAGTTGCCGCTAAATGAGTGAGGTAGTAGCCAAACTGACTCAAATCCCTATCTTAAGAGTTTATACTCAGCTTCTTATTAATACTTACTTGGTATAAGTGGAGCTCATTTGAAATAATTAGATAAAAAATAACAGTGACAATAACTAACATTTTTAAACACTTATATGCCAGATGCTGTGCTAAAAGTTTTACATAATTACCTAATTTGATCTTTAAAAGGTATGAGCTAGGTACTACTGTTATATGTGAGAAAATCAAGACTCCAGTAAATTGCTCAAGAACAACAACTGTCAAGTGACAACCCAAGACTCAGACAAAGCGGTCTGAAATCTTTGGAGGAAAAGTAATTGCCTCTCAGCAATGTATATACTATTGCCTTATCATTGTTGAAATCTGAGTTTATCAAAACTTTGTTAAGACATTTATACTAATTATATATTTAGTTAAAGATTTTAAACATTTGCTTCATCTTTAAAACATTATTATTTAAATGATAGACCTGATTGCCCTTGGATTATGAAAATTTACCATCACTGTATAGCTTATTTTTTAATTGCTTTTTTTTGTTGATTTGAAATAGATCAGAGATTGGATCTGTGCAAACTTGGGCCAAATGACAATGATACGGTTAGAGGACAGATAGTAGGTAAGTGTGGAATTTAAAGTCATGTGAAATTTTGGTATCATTCAAACTGACCTAAACTCTTAAGTATCTTTTAAATCCAAGTACACTAACTATAGCTTCATTGTATTGGCTTGAGTTAAATGAGTCACATAAAATGTTTCAAACAGTAGACCCAGGTACCAGGCTACTTTATTTAAAGAATTAAAAACAAACAACAAACCCTTGAACTATAAATAATGTTTTTTAAAAAAAAAAAAGAGGCTCCTTACGTTATGAAAAACTGTTGATCCTTTAGGCATTCTTTTAAAGACAGACTTTATACATGATCTGAAATTTTTCTAAAAATAATTCTTAAACTGGTTTTTGAGTAAGAATATTGAATTTTGTGGGGCGCCTGGGTGGCTCAGTTGGTTAAGCGACTTTCAGTTCAGGTCATGATCCTGGATCGCTAGGATCCCGCCCCATATTGGGCTTCCTGCTCTGTGGGAAGCCTACTTCTCCCTCTCTTACTCCCCCTGCTTGTGTTCCCTCTCTAGCTGTGTTTCTCTCTGTCAAATAAATAAAATCTTAAAAAAAAAAAAGAATATTGAATTTTGTTTAAACTTTTACAGTTTTAAAATAATCTGTGCTAATTGAAAAGAATATGAGGAAAGATAGAATATTGGTTGGAAAAGGGAGAAGTGGTTGTCTTACTTGTAAGACACTCGGTGGGCTGTCTTGAATTAACTCACAGGAAGGGCTTTAGTACTCAAGAACTGATGGATTGATCTTTGATGAAGATACATAGTGTGTGGAGCTCCTGGGTGGCTCAGATGTTTGGACATCTGCCTTTGGCTCAGGTCATGATCTCCCAAGCCTGGAATGGATCCCCCACATCGGGCTCCCAGCTCAGCGGGAAGTTTCCTTCTCTGTCTTCCTCTGCCTCTTTCCTTGTTTCTCCCCTCGCTTATGCTCTCTCTGCCTCTCTGTCAAATGAATAAATAAAAAAATCTTAAAAAAAAAAAAAAGACACATGGTGTGGGAGGACACCAAGATGAGCTCCTTTGAGGCTTCTTTAAGAGGAAAACAATTGGAATCTTACCACTTCACTATAGAGCAGAAATAAGGATAAGTTGATTGCATTATGAACCTATCAGAGAGGTTTTAGTTAGTCAAGTTTCTTTTGAAGGGCTTCATTTCCCTAGGGAATGAATTGTTCATAGTGAGCAGCCAGAGTAGCAACATAACAAAGCCCTATGACCATTATCTCAGGGAAGTGATTAGATTAAGAAGGGAGTAAAAAACTCAAAAATAAACGCTGGCGCATAAGACTTTAAAACACTTGATATTAGCCAAAAGGCTGAGAAGCGATTTATAACACTTTTAAATGTGATTATTCTTACTTTGATTTGGTATGTTATGTAATTTTTGCCAACTAATGTCCAGTAGTAACAAAATAGGCCCACTAGGCATAGGTGACATTTATAAAAACAGCAAACTTTGCTTTTTCAGCAGTTAGAAATAAACCTATAGAGTATACTATATAAAAAAGGAAAGCTTTGCTTTAAAATGTGTGTGTTTAAATTTGAATCTTTTGTGTGAATTTGGTTATCATAGTAGAGATATGTTGGACTCAGACATTATGCTTTATGATCCTGCCGTTTAAAAATGGAACAAGTTAAAAAAAAAAAACAGAAACAGAATAAGAGTTCTTGCTGAATTAGACCTGTACAAATAATCATGCATAGTTGTATATAACATCCTTTTGGAAAATGGAGAGAAGTACACTAGAATACTAGCTAAAATATATATATATATATCCCTCTCTAATAATTTTTTATACATTTATATGTATACTTTTTATGAATTCAGTTCATTGTATATAAAATTTTTGTTTTCTTTCACTTACTGTAACCATTATTAGAGTTTCTAATTAATGATTTTTAAAGGCTGAATTATATCAATATGTCATAACTTAACTACTAGACTTTTAAGTCATTTTTTTTTGGTATTGTAACATTGAAACTTGCAAGCATTTTTGGATACTTAGCTTTATCCCATTTTTGGAGTATTATCTTAGAGAAAAATCTCCCAAATTGAGATGGCTGATTCAGGGTTATAAATCCTTTCCCTTGTTTTTGAATCTGTTATTCAATTCTTTGCATCTCTTGTGAGGGTTTTTCTCTTTTTGTTATAAAATCAAATAAAAATATAGACAGAGAACATAGTGAGCATCCGTAATATGCCATCATTGTCATTACCTTGATGTATATACCTTTTCTGTTTTTTTAAATGATATCATACTGTGCAGAATTTTAAATAATTTGTTTTAATCTGTCCTAAACATCTTTTGTTGTTGTTCATGGATGCATTCTGTAGCATTTTTATTTTTTTATTTTTTAAAGATTTTATTTATTCATTTGTCAGAGCACAGGCACAGAAGCAGGGGGAGTGGCAGGCAGAGGGAGAGGGAGAAGCAGGCTCCACACTGAGCAAGGAGCCCGATACTGGACCTGAGCTGAAGGCAGCCGCTCAAGCAGCTGAGCCACGCAGGTGTCCCTCTGTAGCATTTTTAATGTCGTATAGCAGTCCGTGGTGGACAAATAATGTAGCTGTCCATTATTGCTGGGTATTTAGATTGTTTCTCATGGTTTAATGTTATGCACAGTGTTCTTATAAACAGTATTTCTATGACCCATTTTACATATTGTTAGGATCAGACCATTTAAAAACACAAGCCCACCTAAAAATTGCTTAGCTGTTTTATAATATAGCAGTCTGGAATTGAAGCTCATGAAATCCTTAATTTTGATACTTAATATTATTCTAAAGCAGCTGAGAAAATACATAGTTTTTGCAGTGATTATATCTAGATAAAAGCATTTCACTTAGCTTTTCTTTTGGTTAATACTATTTTCTAGTACAATTTTCATATAACATTTTGTTTACATTCACTGAGGAGAGGTATGTTGCAGTGTCACCTATAAATGAAATTCACACAGAAGGGTAACGGATTGAATGTCTGATTTTTCAAAATTTTTGCAGAGCTGGAAGATTTCAGAATTTTGAGACCCTTCCTAGAATGAAGGTTCCTTAGATGTCATATTTTATATAGTAACTGATTAATTCTTTAAAATTTGGGCTGCGGCACCTGGGTGGCTCAGTTGTTAAGCATCTGCCTTCAGCTCAGGTCTGATCACAGGGTCCTGGGCTCCAGCCCAGCATCGGGCTCCTTGCTCAGCAGGAAGCCTCTTTCTCCCTCTCCTTCTCCCCCTGCTTATGTTCCCTCTCTTGCTGCCTCTCTGTGTCGAGAAATAAATAAAAATCTTTAAAAAAATAAATAATTAAAGTTGGATTATAGTCACATTTGCCTGTTCCTGCTTTATCTTTTGGGAGAATTGCCAGGAATAGAATTAAGGAATATTAGAGTAGTAAGGGAGGACTTCAGACATATTAGTTAGTCTAATTTCCTCATTATTTAGATTATCTAAACTTTAAGAATGTTATATGTTTTGTTGAAGGTCTTTGGGCCAAACTAGGTGTTAGAGCCTGGTCTAGAGATTATAGCTCTTCTTCCAAATTTATAGTAGTAGTTTCACAGCACATTAGATGATTATGTACACTGTTTTAACACATGGAATCTAAGTATTGCCTGATTGCCAGAATCTTGAGGACTTGTCAAAATAAATTCAGTAACAAAATTAATTAAAAAAAAAAAAACAACAGACGGTGTGGGGTACCTGCATGGCTCAGTTGTTTAAGTGTCTGCCTTCAGCTCCAGTCATGATCCCAGGGTGCTGGGGTCTAGGTCCCACATCAGGCTCCATGCTAGGTGGGGAGTCTGCTTCTCCCTCTGCCTTTCCCCTCTACTCATGCTTGTGTTCTCGCTCTCTCTCTGTCTCACAAAAATAAATTACTAAATTCCTTTTTTTTTTTAAAGATTTTATTTATTTATTTGACAGAGTGAAACACAGCTAGAGAGGGAACACAAGCAGAGGGACTGAGAGAGGGAGAAGCAGGCTTCCCGCCGAGCAGGGAGCCCGATGTGGGGCTTGATCCCGGGTCTCCGGGATCATGACCTGAGCCGAAAGCAGTTGCTTAACCAACTGAGCCACTTAGGCGCCCCAAATTACTAAATTCTTAAAAAAAAGAAAAGATGTACTTTAGAGAGCGTGAGCAGGAGGGGCAGAGGGAGAGAGGAGAGAATCTCTAGTAGACTTGAGATCACAATATGAGTTTGAACCAAGAGTTGGATGCTTAACCAGCTGCACTACTCAGGCACCCGTGTTTGTTTTTTAAGTGTGTCAAGAATTAAATCCAAATTAATGTGAACTTTTTCCAGTTCTTCTGTATGTGAATATACCTTTCATGTGTTATGCCTCTTCTGAGTATAGTAGAGGCTTGCATTGCCCCATTACAGTGGGTAAAAAGGATTTAAATTCTCCTCCATGAACACAATAAAGCGTACAAAGTCATAAAATTTTAATGTCACTCCTAAAGGGGAAAAATCTCATGGAAAAAGAAACTACAGAATTGATTAAAAGCTAAAGAGTTCATTCTAAAGTATAAAATAAGCTAGATGTCTTTTAAAGATATTTATTTTAAATTGAAATAAATCTTTCTAGTTTTCTGACTTTTAGTTATCTTTCTGTTGCCTTATAGTAAGTCTTCAGTCCAGAGACCGAATAGGCACAGGAGGACAAGTTGTGGACTGCAGTCGTTTATTTGATAATGATTTACCAGATGGGTAAGCTGATATTATTAGAGAAATATGTTGATAACATCCTTCAAATAATGACAGATAAATGGGCATTTATTGTATGCTTAACTTTAGAAATTTGCCAATCAGCTCCAGAATCTAGATTTTCCTTGTACTTGGAAAATTAGCAAGGAATCTTGTCAAGACAGATTTATAAAATAAGCCATTAGTTAGATATGTTAAATTTGTTTTTTAAGAGTTTTGACTAAGAGACAGTCAAATTGCTTGACAAATATAATTTTCTTATAAATATTATGTATTTAAAAGAACTTTTTTGTTTGATTAAGTTATTCAAAACCAGGCATATAAGTGCTGAATCTGAGACATTACTCCATTTAGAGGAATGGGATAGATTTTTGTGGAGTAAAAATTTTAACAACATAGAGACATTTATTGAGCATATTTGTGTCAGGTACTGTTATAAGCACTTTATTTGATGCATTAGATCATTTAATTCACATGTGTGTGATTCTGGAATTAGACCATCTGGATTCTAATCCTTACTCTTCTGTTTACAAGCTTTATGAATTTAATTTATTTAACTTCTGTAAGCATTGGTTTATATTATAGAAGAGAATTGTGATAATAGTATATATACCATAAATTGTGAGGATTAAATGAAATCATTCATGTAAAGCACTTAGCACGATGGTTTGCATATACTAAGTGCTTAGTAAATAATCAGGTGCTATTATTACTTCTGCTGCTACTGTTGTCACCTTCATTCATTTCATGGATTAAAAACACTGGGACTCAGAGGAGTTAAGTAAACTTGCCTTAAAGGCTGCATAGTGAATGGTAGAGCTGGAGTGCAGACTTAAACCTGGATTTCAGAGCTCATACTTTTGATCACTGTTCTCTGTCTTTGAAGCTAGTTCTGACACTTTTCTGACTTTATTTTTAACTTTCAAAATATGTTGAATTAACACCAGTGAGTTGTAGTTTATATACAATAAGTTATTTAAAGTATGTAATTGTTTGGATTTTGACTTAAATTATTTTTGATAACGAAAGTTTACATCCAAGCCAGGATATTTGCTCATTTTGTTTAAACGCTTAAAAATCGCCATAATTTATAGATCACTTTAGTTTCTTGATATATGTATTAACTTTTATGGAAATGAGGTAGATTATGGTAATTTTGAAAGGGAAGTTTAGTATGAAGTAATCAGTATAAAGAGATTACAAAATGTAAGGCTTATTCTACACTTGTTCTACTTTATAGTATTTTCTTCCCCCATTTGTTTTATATCACATCCTTTAAAAATTCCAATTTGTTCTACATTTTATAATGTAGTCGTACATATATATAATTTATAAATTAATTGATAAACAGTACATTTTGGCTTTAATTGTTATTACAGGACAAAAGACACCTTAAGCATCTCTTTATTTCCTATTTGTTAGGGCTCCTAAACCTCTGCCAGGGTTTTGGTGGAAATATTAACATTACCACATTTCTATGATCATGTACCTATATATTTTTGTTGTTACATGCATTAAAAAGTTACTGAGGAGGAAGTACCATTGTTTTTTAAAAAATAATTTGGTTAGGTTAAATGCTTTTAAAAAGCTTTAATATACTTTTATGTTAATTTTCAAAAATTAGGTGAGAATTTTATTTTTAGTATGGCTTTTCTCCTCCCACTAAATTCTGAAGAAAATAGTATAATTTATTTGAGTGTTGACATTGTTGAAGAATTGGCTGATGGAAAATATTAGTCAAACCCAGTGTAAACATTTTAGAAGCTTCAGAATTCCCAGAAGATACATTACACAGTTTTAAAATAAGCTGAAAAAAATTCTAGTATTCTATTTTTCATTGTCATTCCTGATTTATAACAGCAGATGTCTTCCTGGCTCAGTTTTGCACTGAAAACATTCTGTATCCATCTTCCTATTGATGCCTTATCTCTCAATTTTTATTTAAGCTGGGAAGAAAGGAGAACTGCCTCTGGAAGAATCCAGTATCTAAACCACATAACAAGAACTACGCAGTGGGAACGCCCAACACGGTAAGAACACACAAATGTCTTCCTGTGGTCTGTGTTTTTTGCCTTCCTGATATTGCCACTTTCTGTTTATATGTCAGCTTTACCAGATTTCCTTTCTTGGTTTATACTGCTCAAGATCAGTAGATCTTACAGCAAGTGCCGTTATTATTTCCAAAAGTAATTTTGAATAAAGATTGTTTAGCAGGTCATCCTGTTATTGTAGTAGGGCCTGTGATGGTACTTAATAAATATTTATTAAATGAGTTAACCGAGTAAATTGAGAAATCCTCTTATTTCTAAGACTTTTGTTTTTTAAAGTTTTTATTTATTTGACACAGAGAGAGATCACAAGTAGGCAGAGAGACAGGCAGAGAGAGCGGGGAGGAAACAGGCTTCCTGCTGAGCAGAGAGCCCAACTAGATCATGACCTGGGCTGAAGGCAGAGGCTTTAACCCACTGAGTCACCTAGGCACCCCCTAGGACTCTTGAAAAAAATTTTTTTGAGTCCTATTGAATGGCTGTAACAAAATATATATATTGGATCTTTATTTGTTCAGTCATGTCAGGGTATGATTTTATTATTATATTGCATCTAGTAAGGTCTGTGATCAAGTTAAGAACCAGATGCTCTGAAACCATACAGGGGGCACCTAACTTAGAGTGCAGGAAGGTGATGTTAGAACTTGCAAAGGAAGACTCTGAAGGAGAATTTCTGAACTAAATCTTTAAGAATGTTAGAGTTTAACTAGAGAGGGGGGAAAGTGATGAAAAGTATTGAGAGTAGTGGTAGCACCTATCATTCAAATGGTTATATGCCAGTTACTGTGCTCAGCATTTCTGTTGTGACAGTGAACAAGGCAGAAGGGTCTTCATGGATCTTAATGTATAAAGACGTAGGGATGCAAGATAATTTTTGGAAACTCCCAAGGAAGTACTTTTTATTTTTATTTTCATTTTCTAAAGATTTCATGTATTTGGGGCGCCTGGCTAATTCAGTCGATTAAGCGTCTGCCTTTGACTCAGGTCATGGGTCTAGGCTCCCTGCTCGGTGGGGAGCCTGCTTCTCCTTATCCTTTTGCAGCCTCCCTGCTTGTACTTTTTTTCTCTCTCTCTCTCAGTCTCTCTCTCTTTGTCAAGTAAATAAAATCGGGGGAAAAAAAAAAAGTTTTCATTTATTTATTTGTGTGAGAGAATGTGCATGTGCCCAGGACCAGGGCAGGGGGCAGAGGGAGAGACAGACACAAAATCTCAAGTAGGCCCCATGCTCAACTCAGAGCCAAACTTGGGGCTCAGTCTTGTGGCCCTGAGAAATCATGATTTGAATCGAAAGCAAGAGTCAGACGATTAACCAGTTGAGCCACCCAGACACCCCAGAAATACTTTTTAAGTAACTGAAAATGAATAGGATAAGTGACTGAATTTCCCGTTTTTTTTTTTTAAAGAATGTTTTTTTTGCTGCCTGTACTCAGTGTTTGTTTTGCCCTCCACCTCCCTTTTCCTGAGCAGGGCTGGCACCAGACACAGAACATCAAATGCTTCTCAAAGCTATACCTACTTTTATTTATTGGGAATTAATTATTTAACTCATTAAGTCATAGTTTCCCTCTTACATTATAGTTCTCAGGTAAAAGCTTAGTTCATGTTGCTTTTTTTAAAAAAGCTTATTTGAGACTTGTATTTCTAGTATTAAACTGCCAAGGATTTATTGGAGTCAACCCATTTTTATTGTATCTGAGCATAAATGAATGTGTACTTGTGTCAGTGCTTTAGTGAAGTCCCATTTCTTTCTAACTCACTTAACTGATGAAACTGACTTTAATTTCCACATGTATAAAGTTGATTGTGGTTGTAAATGTTAGTTTAAAAATTAACTCTTGGGTGGCGCCTGGGTGGCTCAGTTGGTTAAGCGACTGCCTTCGGCTCAGGTCATGATCCTGGAGACCCGGGATCGAGCCCCACATCGGGCTCCCTGCTCGGCGGGAAGCCTGCTTCTCCTCTCTCGCTTCACCTGCTTGTGTTCCCTCTCTAGCTATATTTCTCTCTGTCAAATAAATAAAATAAAATCTTTAAAAAAAAAAAAAAAAAAAATTAACTCTTGATTATTTTTGATGATTTATCAGTATACCGGAAGTTCTTTGAACAGTCACACCATCTTTATTCGTTCAATAAATATTTACTGAGATACTCTTCTATATATGCCAAGAACTATTGCAGGTGCAGGGGATTATATAGTGGGAAACAAACTAGGTGGACTTTCTTCTCTTGGTAAATATTCTAGTAAGGGAAAACAAACAAGGATGCAGATTAACAATTATCAAATAATTGCTATGCTGAAAAAGTAAGGTGTGTACTTACCAAATGCCTGGGTGACTACCTTAGAGTTGAAGGTCACGAAGGCTCGTTCAGACATTTAAACTTAAGCTATGATTTGAATGATAAAAAGGAGCCTGGCCTAGCAAGAGTAGGAGAAAAAAAGCATTCTGGGAGGGAGGAATAACTCCCTAACTGTAAAACAGTCTTGGCAAGTTTAAGGAACTGGGGGAATGTCAGTTTGGCAAATGAAGTGGGAGAAAGGTGGGAAGTCAGGTCCAAGAGGAAGACTGAGGCTAAGTCAGGTAGTGCTTTGTAAACTAGTGCTCACATCTACAGATATATGTAGATTTCATATAAAATGTAATTAAAATTAGTTAAAATGATGTAAATACATAATTGACAATCTGCCTGTGTTGAGTTTGGTGTTTAGAGGGTTTTTTTGTTTTTTGTTTTCTTAAAGATTTTATTTATTTGACAGAGAGAAACACAGCCAGAGAGGGAACACAAGCAGGGGGAGTGAGAGAGGGAGAAGCAGGCTTTCTGCCGAGCAGGGAGCCCAATGTGGGACTCGTCCCAGGTGTCCAGGATCATGACCTGAGCCGAAGGCAGTCGCTTAACCAACTGAGCCACCCAGGCGCCCCGTCAAGCTTGCTTTTATTCAGAGTTCTTGATAGCGTATTTGTATTGATCATTCCATTTTCTTGTGATTGTTTCTGCAGTACATACATTGTCTAGAGAACTCTAGCTTTGATATTTCAGTTGAGTAACTTTGTATCCCTGTTACTTTTCAATAGACCAGCATCCGAATATTCAAGTCCTGGCAGACCTCTTAGCTGCTTTGTTGATGAGAACACTCCAATTAGTGGAACAAATGGTGCGACATGTGGACAGTCTTCAGATCCCAGACTGGCCGAGAGAAGAGTCCGGTCACAGCGACATAGAAATTACATGAGCAGGACACATTTACATACTCCTCCAGACCTACCGGAAGGCTATGGTATGACTAGTAGAAGAAAAATAAAGTGTGGCTTACTGATTTCAGCTTGCTTCAAAAACCAGAAAATCAGCTTTAAAGAAGTTACTGATCTGGGTTTAGGGATTCTGTGTGAAAAGGAATGTGTAAAATCTCCCAATCTGAAAAGTCTTTGAAGTGGTAGAGGACTGCCTCGTCATTTAACCTCAGCCCTTTTGCTCTTTTATAATGAAATGACATGAATGATGCCTCTTCTTGTCTCAGAGGTATGGTGAAGAGCATATGTAACAATGCGAGGTCACTCGCAAATGGGCACTGATCATGGTAATCTGAAGTCAGACCCATGACGCAGTTTTCTAGACCCACATATTTAGAAATGCCATCGGAAATATGCTTTTGAAGTTATTTATATCTTTGTATTGTCTATAATTTTGGGTCATCTGCACGATTTTGTTATTGTGAATGATTTAGTTACTTTGTGTAAGATTATTATGATCTTACATAATTTCCTGATTGTAGAATTTCATGTGGAAGATGACTTGAATCTTCTAGTTGGATACAGAACTTTCTAAATCACAATCTGTGAATACTCTTGTAGATACCAGAAACTCAGCTGTTTTCATTCTTACTAAAAGTTAACCAAAATAATTGTCCTTACCCTCACAACAGCCTATAGATAGACCATATCTGGGCTTATGGTGACACCTAATGACCAACATTGGAAATTGCCTGATCTAATTGGAGTTTTATTTTTCCTCTACAGTGTGTTTTAAACTGTTATGCAAATGCATGATTCTAGCTTTATTTTTTAAATATATTTTAACTCTTTAATTAAAAAAAAACAATTTATCCATTGACTGTGCTATGCTCAGAGGTTAACTTAAGTAGCGCAGTGACGAGAGCATGGCCTTGGGAGACACAGACCTGGGTTTATGTCCTGGCTTTCCTGCACATTAGATGTGTGACACTGGGCACATTATTTAATTTCTCTGAGCCTCAGTTTTATCTTCCATAAAATGAGGAAATTAATGATGATTTCAAGTGGTGGTTTCATCTGAGGTGTCTGACAGTTTCCAGCACAGAAAGCACTTAGTAATTAAGTGCTTTATTATTATTAGTGTTCAGACCTCAGAATAAAGTATTTTTTGTCATTTCTCTTTAATTGAGATTATAAGGCAGGCACTTTGGAGTGAGGGTGGTTATATTATTACAATATATGTGTGATTTGGATTAAAAACAAATTTTGTACGACCAAAACCTAGGAATAAGGTGGATACCAAGGCTGAAATTATTTCAGCTCTCATCTGTCACCAATTTTAAACATTTTTATGTTTATGATCTTAAGCTTAAGGTTTAAATTGACTTTATTATAGGTTTATAAACAAATGTATACTAATATTAGCAATAATTGTATTTTATATGTTGGAATTTTTCATTAGATTTTGTTTAAAGATAAGTGGTTCTGTTGCTTAAAAACACAATTAAGACTAAAAACCACCGTTGAAGAAACTTTTCCGTAGATTCCTTCCTTTTTGCCCTGGTTTCCTTACTCTCTTCCCAAGGCCTCAGAATTAATATTGCCTTTGACCTTTTTCTCACCCTTTTTCTCACCTTTTTCTGGCGAGAAAAAGGTCTCTGGTCTTCCTCTCTCTGTTCTCTGGTCCTCCTCTTTCCAACTTGCTTATTTTTGCGTCTTTTATTTTTAACTATAGAGTGTCTCCCCCTTTAAGATGGCATATTCTATCTTTTTTTCCTTTGAGTTTAAATGGTAGTCTTGAGAAAACACCTCTCTTAAGAAAAAACTTAAGTTTTGATATAAAATTTGGCCTAATAAACTACTATTACCAGCCTTCAAACCCTTTGAAAGTTTTTGCAAGTCCTGGCAGAATCTCCCTACAGTTGTTTTAGCCTCTTCCTCTGAGCTTTCTTTTGTCCCCCTCAGGCTCCACTTTAAGGCAAATAAGAGATCATTTCTTCTTGTTTGTTTTGTTGAAATACAGGTACTGTGACAATCTTGTTTTCTGTTTTCCATAGTCATGCATGTTTAGTATTTGAGCCATAGCGTACATGGAGTTGGCTTTCAGATAGTTGGCTTCTGACCGTCGTCACTGTTTATAAGATTGTTTCTGGGAGAAAATGTATTGAGTTGAAAAAGAATGATTTATAAAACATTTTTGGGTAATACAATAGATCTGTAATTTGGAGAATTTAACTGTTGATGTACTATCATCCTGGTGTATAGCTGTCTTGGATGCGGACATTCTGTGTTTTACCATTAGTGTTTCTTAATTTTACAGAACAGAGGACAACACAACAGGGTCAGGTGTATTTCTTACACACTCAGACTGGTGTGAGCACATGGCACGATCCGAGAGTGCCCAGGTAAGAACATATCCAAATACTCTGCATACCACTAGATACCTATTTTACTTAGGATTTCTTTGATTATTTAATCTTCAACTTAACATGGTATTTGTAAAAGTTAGGCTCTCTGTGACAGTAATTTCAGTTGACATTTAGTAGAAAGGCCTTCCTATTTCTCTGCAGTCTTACCCCAGTGCCCCATCCCCAACCAGCCCCCAGTCCTTCTAACTTCTTACCCTTAAGAAAAAAAATCAGGGTGAAAACCTAGGAATTTGAAAATTGACCTGGAGAAGAATGTAAAAAACCTTGCAAAACATACACCCCCCTCCCCCACTTTTTAAAAGGGTAATAAATTGTTATTTTAATTTTTGGTTAGGCTTTTTACAAAAAAGATTTGTTTATTTTAATCTAATCTGAGAGTATTCAGTGTTCTTTTATGTATTCCTTAAGTATCATTTTATTTATTTATTTAGGACTTTTGTCATTTTTCGCATCAGCTGGTACTGTCATATGATTTTCCTCCTTTATTCCATTAATCTGACATTTACATTGATCACTTTTCAAATATTGAATCAGTCTGCCACCCTTGGAATAAACCTCTTGGCCATGGTGTCTTGATGAATTAAAGTACTTTTAAATATCAATACTTGTACCTTTATTTTTTCTTTCTTTCTTAATTATTTGACAGAGAACGACAGAGCAAAAGAGGGAACACAAGCAGGGGAAAAGGAAGAGAGAGAGGCAGGCTTCCTGCGGAATAGGGAGCCTGATGTGGGGCTTGATCCCAGAACCGTGGGACCATGACCCCAGCCAAAGGCGGAAACTTAACAACTGAACCACCCGGGCGTCCTAGTACTCGTACCTTTAAAGTGTAGGCCTTGTTGACTGCATTTACTAGCCCAAATATCAGCTGTCTTTTAACCTAAAGAAGATGGAATGACATAAATCAATTTAGTTACTTAACATAATTTTTGATACATTTTAATATCAAATAATAAGTTTTTCAAACACTAGCTCTTTGAGTTATTGAACAGATGGGAAGTGTAATATAGTTCAGTTGAGTTCTGAAAAAAAGTTCTACAAAAAAGATTGCATTTTAAATCCTAAATCAACTTGGTAAGCTGCATATATCCCTTTGTGAGATGAAGATATTTTGTAGTCTAAGTGCACCATTCTTCTCCAAAAAAAAGGGCTGTGGAAGGTGAACAGATCTTCTTCTGCCTAAAGCATATACTCAGAGCTCTACTTGTGAGGAGTCTTGCATTTGAATCAAAAACAGATGTCACTAGCTGATCTTGGATTGCTTTGATACTGTATTTACAGTTGACCCTTAGACAATGCAGGGTTAGGGGCACTGACCACCCACACAGTCAAAAATCTGTGTAACTTCTGACTCCCCCAAAACTTTGCTAATAGCCCACTGTTGACCATAAGCCTACCGATAACATAAATGGTTAACACATACGTTGTATGTTATATTTACTACGTGTGTATTCTTACAATAAACTGAGCTTCAGAAAAAATGTTAAGGAAATCCTAAGGAATGGAAAACATGTTTACAGTTAAGTACTGTTCTGTAAAAAATCAGTGTGTAAGTGTACCCGCACACTTTATGCTTGTATTATTTAAGGGCTGATATTTATAGATGAAGTCATTGTAATGTAAATGTTTTACTTTGTAATACAGCTTAATTAAAATCTTTTGAGGGTGGCAACCAAGGAATGTGTGGTCATTCATTATTATATCAAAGTTGCCATGTTTTGATAATATAAACTTTAAAAAGTAGTGGGGAGGAAATTTTTTATTTATTAATAAGCTCACTGAAAAAAGCTAAGGGCCTAACTTTTAGAAACAAGAGTTTTGTTATATAAGTTAGGATTCTGTTTTTCAAATTGTAGGTTAGTAAGGACCTTTTCTATAAAATAATTTAAAATCATTGGCAGGAAAGAGAAGGAAAAAAATTTTTTTAAACTAAATGATTTACAATAGTGAGAAAGTTGATCTTGAGTTATCTTTTGAAGGAATATGTAAACTGGCATCAGAATTTGAAACAGAGAGATTTTGGCACCACCATTGGTAATGTGTCTTATTCCCAAGGAAACATGTCAGTTTTTCATTTATGAGTAAAGGATTTCTATAAAGGTTTATATTTTATGTTGAGTACTGAATAATGACTTTAAAATAGTGCTCTGGATTATTTTTCCTTTAGTCTCTCTGTTCCAAATTGTTGCTGTAAAAATGTGTCTTTTGTTCTGGAGGATCGTTAAATAAAGATGCCTTTTGTATGGAGGATCTTTTGTCAAAGCAGATCATGAATATTTAGATTATATTAAAATGTCATCACTGTTCAAAGACATTTATAAAACTTTAATTTTATAAGATATCCAGTAAACTTAGAATTATCTGAGAAGTCCCATTTTGCCATCTTTTGCATTTCTCTTTTAAACATTGACTCATGCCTTGTTATTCATTACATTTCACCCTGACTATGTAGTCATGTGGTGCAGATCTGTATTTTTGTGGCTGTATAACATTCCATTTTTCTTTAATCATTTCCTAATTGGACATAAAGGTTGCTTCCAGTTTTCTGCTCTTTTAACCCATTCTTTAGAGCTCTCCCACATATGACTACAGATTTAAAAATTCTAAATGATATGAAACCAAATTCTGCTTTATAGCAGAAGTAGTCATTCTTTGATTTCAGTAATCGCTTTTCATTTCTGAAAGTTCCATTTAAAAAAATCTATCTGTTGTTCATTCTTAATAATCTTTCATTGATAGTTTGTAATTACTCTCCCGTGCCCTTTTTTTAACGTTGCATGTCACAGCCATTCTGTTCGATCTCTGACACTATGTAGGGATCTAATTCTGTGGTTTATTGTTTCCACTCACTCTCAGTCATGACTAATCTTTGGAGTGTGTGGTAATCTTTGTGAGTTTCTCTGATCTTAATTGGTTAGATTTCTGTGGACCTAAAGTGGGAATTCAGGAAGTTTTCCTGGAATCACTTCATCTTCCCTGAGTTCTCAGCTTGGTGGAGGAGTTTCAGATTTCCTTTTTCAAACTTGAGGCTGGCCTGTGGCTGAGTTTTCCCCTTGACAATTTCTCTCCAGCAGTGGCAGCACTAGCCCTCTGCCTGCCTGCTGCTAGCACAGGCTCGGGCATGGTTGCTTGTTTTGTTTAATTTGAAGAGGAATCTTGGAACTCTTTCTTTCTCCTCTTTTGAGACTAGCAGTGTATTTTCTAAGCTTTAGTTGTTCTGGAGCAGAGTCTCTTGGAGCACCTATAAGCAGAAGTCAAATCATTGTTCTAACAAATCTATGGGTGCTTAGATGTGTCTATCATTATGCGTCACTGAGACCAAGAAGAGGTTATTTCTGGAAAATCTTTTTCTAGTTTAACTTTTAAAACATGAGATTAATCATTGCAATTATCTGTTACAGTTGAAGTTAATATTAGATATGTTTTTATTTCATTCTTTAAGGTCCTGTAAATCTTCGTCTACATATAATAGTATTTTAAGAATGTGTAATACAATAACAGTGGTCTTTGATCCATTAAAAGTCTTTTTGCTTATTTTACTGTAACAGTAAGCTTTAGAGCATTCTTCCTTTAGGCGTCTTAAAAAGGTTCTTCATTCACTAGCTTTATAGCCTTCAGAATTCAAAGTGGAGCAGTTTTCCTTTAAAATATATACTGTGTGGGGCGCCTGGATGACTCAGTTGTTAAGTGTCTGCCTTCGGCTCAGGTCAAGATCCCAGAGGCCTGTAATCGAGCCCCGCATCGGGCTCCCTGCTTGGCGGGAAGCCTGCTTTTCTCTCTCTCCCTCACCCCTGCTTGTGTTCCCTTTCTAGCTGCATTTCTTTCTGTCAAATAAATACAATCTTAAAAAAATATAACATATACTGTGAATATTTTCAGGGTCTCTAAATTCAGTAACATTTCCAGTGTTGCTTTGTTGGGGAGCTTAAGATTATTATGGAATGAACATCTCTTTACACAAATCTTACAGTGTAATAATGAAAGTAATAATTGAAGGGAAATTTTAGAAAACATCTCATTCCTTATGTCACTGACATTTATAAAATTATTTTGTCAGACAAGTATTGAAGCACAGTTTATGTTGGCAGATGTTGTGATTGCTTTTATATTAATTTAAAAATCTGTATTACATTAAAGCCCAGGAATGCACTTTCTAAAAATCTGGGCTATGTGATAAGTTCCTGAGGCATTTATGAATTGGGTTTTGAATATGTGAGTTTGTTAAGCCATTGGGAATTAAAGACTCTAGCTGAACATCTCGGGTTTCTAAAAGAATACATTTTCTCAGACTTCATGGAATTGTTTTGTGTCATTTACACTTGCCTGGCCCAGCAATGAGGTATTTTTTATTTTATATTTGTTTTTGCAGGGATCTTAGCAACATCAATTGTGAAGAGCTGGGTCCATTGCCTCCTGGATGGGAGATCCGTAATACCGCAACAGGCAGAGTGTATTTCGTTGACCATAACAACAGGACAACCCAGTTTACAGATCCTCGGCTCTCTGCTAACTTGCATTTAGTTTTAAAGTAAGTTTTTGAAACAATACATGTTAAAATGCAAGCCTGAACAAGAAAAGAATGAAGATACTTTTTGTAATTTGATAGACTGTATGTTCTCTTTAATTATAAATTACTTTTGTTGGATGAAATTTTATGTAAGAATATGATGTGTTTTATTTGATACATGAGTAGTTCAATCCCACTGTGCCTAAGTAGGAACCTGTCTTAAGAGTTTTAAGGAAAGGGTATGTGCCAGAGGTGCATCATAGCATGCATGAAGAGATAGGATGCTTTACAGGGTAGATGCGTTTTATTTTTTCTGTGAGCATCAGAAATAGCTCCAGGATAGCTGAACCCATCCCTCCCAGAGGGTTTTGTTTTGTTTTTTCCAATCACCTTTATTGAGGTGTAAGTGATATACAATAAACTGCATATTTAAAGTGTACAATTTAAGTTTGACACATTACATACCTCTGAAACCATCGCCAGAGTGTTGATGGTGAACATATCCATCATCCCCCACATTGCTGTGTGCTTCTGTTAAGTCCTCCTGTCAGACTTCCCCCTGGACTAGTTTCCTAAGCTGCCTTAACTAAGTGTCACACACAGGGTGTTTTAAAACAACAGACATTCATTCTTTCACAGTTCTAGAGGCTAGAAGTTTAGAATCAAGTTGTCAGCAGAGTTGGTTCCCTCTGGAGGCTCTGAAGGAGAATCTGTTCCCTGCGTCTCCCCTAGCTTCTGGTGGTTGCTGAAGGAACTGGCTGTCCCTTGGCTTAGAAGCACGTCCTCTCCATCTTTGTCTTTGTCTTCACATGGCCTTCTGTGATCTCTTTCTACACACAGATCATCTGACCCTACGTGTGTGGGTTTTTCCCTCAAACCTTCCACTTCTCCAAATCTCACGGTACCAACTCAGTGTGCAGTGATTGAATTCAGGCCTGACACCACCTGCAGGTAGCATTAGACCCCATAGGTTAAGGGCTCAAAAGCATCACCACTTCAGAAGCCAATCCCAAGTACCAAGTTGTCTATACCTCCTACTGACTGGCTGTAAATTGGGGAATTCCCATGATTTTCTCTTTGGGTTCAGTAATTCACTAGAATGGTTCATAGAATTCAAGGAGATACTTTACTTGTCATTACATTTATTATAAAGGATACAACTCAGGAGCAGCCAAATGAAAGACATACACGGGGCAAGGTATGGGGTTGGGGGAGCCTAGAGCTTTCAGGCCCTCTCCAGGTGCTTGACCCTCCCAGTGCCTCAGAGTATTTACCAGCCTGGAAGCGCTCTGCACACCATCATTTGGGGGTTTTTATGGAGATGTGATTCATAAGCATGATCAATTATTAGCTTAATCTCCAGCTTTGTCCTGCCTCAGAGGTTGGGAAGGTGGGGCTGGAAGTTCCAGGCTTCTTCTTTTTTTTTTTTTTTTTAAAGATTTTATTTATTTATTTGACAGAAACACAGCTAGAGTGGGAACACGAGCAGGGGAGTGAGAGAGGGAGAGAGGGAGAAGCAGGCTTCCCGCTGAGCAGGGAGCCCGATGTGGGGCTTGATCCTGGGTCTCCAGGATCATGACCTGAGCCGAAGGCAGACACTTAATGACTGAGCCACCCAGGTGCCCCTGGAAGTTCCAGGCTTCTAATTAAGCTTTAGTTTTCTAGCAACCAGGCCCCATCCTGAAGGTTTCTAGGGCCCCAACAAAACTCACCTCATTAAAGCAAAGAAGGCTCCTATACACATGGAAATTCTAAGGGATTTAGGAACTCTGTGTCAAACCAGAGGCGAAGACTAAATATTAAAACAGGGGACACTCCTGTCATCTCTTTCTCTCCAGAAACAATAAGAATTTTAGGAATTCTGTGTAAAGAACCAGGGACAAATGCCAAGGTTTTTTCTTATTCTATACCTTTTAATATGTGTGGATCCAAATTTCCCTCTTGCATTTAGGGCCACTCTAATGCAGTATGACTTCCTCTTAGTACATCTGCAAAGCCTCTATTTCTGAATAAGGTCACATTCACATGTACCGAAGGCTAGGACTGCAACATATCTTTTTGGACACGATTCAGTCCAGAACACACCTCCTCTTCAGCTAACCACTGATCTGCTTTCTGTCACTATATGTTAGCGGCATTTTCTAGAGTGTTAGATAAATGCATTCCTGCAGCATGTGGTCTTTTTTGTTTTCTTTTACCCAGCATAATTATTTGAGATTCATCTCTCTTGTGTGTATAGTTCATTTATTTTCTTTGCTGGTTGATACTCCATTATATGGATATACCACAATTTATCCATTTTTCTATTGATGGACATTCGGATTATTCTCAATTTTTGGTCATGACAGATAAAACTATTATGGATGCTTATGTATAAGCTTTTATATGGACATATGCTCTCACTCCTCTTAGATAAATGAGCACCTAGGAGTAGAATGGCTACATCATATGATAGATTTATGTTTAACTTTAAAAAAACTGGCAGGTTGTTTTTCAAAGTGATTGTATCATTTGACGTTCCCTGCAGCAGTGTGTGAGCATTGTCGTTGCTCCACATTCTCCCTAAAACACTGGGTGTAGTTAATCTTATTAAATGTAGATCCTCTAGGAGGTGTATAGTGGTATCACATTGTAGTTTTGATTTGAATTTCTGTGCTGACTAATAACTTCGTGCATCTTCTCATGTGCTTATTTACCATCTGTGTATCTTATTTGGTGAAAAAAAATTTTTTTAAGATTTTATTTTTTTGAGAGAGAGAGACATAGTGAGAGACGGAACAGAAGCAGGGGGAGTAGGAGAGGAGAAACCCCCTTCCTGCTGCGCAGGGAGCCTGATGCGGGACTTGATCCCGGGATCATGACTTGAGCTGAAGGCAGCCGCTTAAACTGAGCCACCCAGGCACCCCTGGTGAAATATTTTGCCTCCTTTTTAAAAAAATTGAGTTGTTCATTTATTTAATTTTTGAGTTTCTAGCATTCTTTAGATATTTTAGAGTCCTAAAATATCAGACATATGCTTTAGAAAGATTTTCTCCTAGTGCATGACTTGTCTTTTCATTTTCTTAACAGTCTCTTGAAATTTTGATGAATTTCAATTTTTTCATTTGTTCTTTTATGGATTGTACTTTCAGTGTCACATCTAAGAAATCTTAGCTTAACACAGGTCATGAAAATTTTCTTCTGTGTTTCAGAAGTTTTATGGCTTTCAGTTTTACATTGAGGTCTCTGATCGATTTTGAATTAAATTTTTGCATATGATAGGAGGTATACCCAAGTTCGGGTGTGTGTGTGTGTGTGTGTGTGTGTGTGTGTGTGTGTGTGTGTGTGTGTGTGTGTGTATAGGATTAATATAGCTGTTTAGAGAGTATCTTCAATTTAATACCGTGTTTTGATTTTGTTTATATGTGTATAAAAATACCTTTAATGCTTACGAGAATAGTAAACAGTGACTTATGATTTTCATCAAAGCTGTATTTTCTCTGGGAAGTTATATGGTTCAGGAATAAAATTTGGCCTGGTACGTAAGAATTACTGTATGTAAAATAAGTTTGGGGCGATTTGTTAGAGACCTTAAGGTTACTTTTGTTTATCATAGGTACCATTACCCTTTACCTAAAGGTTAGGAAATTGTGCTCCTGTCTGTTGTGTGTAACATTAAACTCCAAAATGATTCAGTGAAGGGGCATCTGGGCGGCTAAGTTGTTAAGTGTCTGCGTTCGGCTCAGGTCATGATCCCAGGGTCCCACATTGCCTTCCCTGCTCAGCGGGAAGCGGGTATCTACCTCTCCCTCTCCCCCTGCTTGTATTCCCTCTCTTGCTGTCTCTCTCTGTGAAATAAATATTGGGCATCAATAGTGAATTATTGGATTTTTTCCTGATAGTTTATTGGAATTAAATAGTTCATTATATCATCAGGTTCTTTAAAAAAAAATTCTTAGGTGTAACTTAACAGTACTTTTGCTGGGAAAATAAAAATATCTAGGCAATGTGCCCTTTTTAAAAGTATTATATTTCTGCTGTGCTTGGGAGATTATTTCTGTATTTTGTGGTAAACCATATATAGGCACACACTTAAAAGTCTAGTACAACAGTGTGAAGTACTTAATGCCACTGACTATATTAGAAAAAGGTTAAAATGGTAAATTTTATGTGTTGTGTATTTTACCACAATAAAAAGTAAAGTAGTCATTTTATAAGGCCTTTAGACATGTTTGTAATGTGTTCATTTCTCTGTGCCAGTAACTTCACGTGACCTTCCACATTCTTGTGGTCTAGACTTCGTGTATATAGGAGAAGGGGCTCCTGCCAAACCACTGGCTCAAACTGTCTCTTCCAGAGACAGATTGTAGATGACGGGAACAGGGTTTGGCATATGCCTGAATTTTAAAATGGGTGATGATGGTCAGCTATGCTGAAAAAAATGGAGAATGGTATTTGCGAAATTTATCCGGAGCAACTGTAAAAAGCTGAATGGGTAAAACTCTGTTGTTCAATTCTCTAAATTTGTAGGGATTCTGAGAAATAAACTTTGGAGGTAGTTTATCGTCATCGAAAATGTCAAGCCAAACATATCACAAGGCCTGAAAATTATACAGGCAGACTTGCTTTCTAGTATGATGTTCTTTTTTAAATGTATAATTGCAATCTCTTCTTTAAAATAATAGCATTTCTGTTGACTTGTAGTCGGCAGAACCAGTTGAAAGACCAACAGCAACAGCAAGTGGTGCCCTTATGCCCCGATGATGCGGAGTGTCTGACAGTCCCACGGTACAAGCGAGACCTGGTTCAGAAACTAAAGATTCTCCGGCAGGAACTTTCCCAACAACAGCCTCAGGCTGGTCATTGCCGCATTGAGGTTTCCAGGGAAGAGATCTTTGAGGTAAATTTACAAGTCTTAAAATAGAGAAAAATTAAATTTCAATGTTTCACTGTTTTCTAAGACTACTCCCTGGAATTCCTATCTTTCTAGGATGGGAGGGTTTTCATTAAATTCTTTTTTAATTGTGGGAAATGCAGTGATGTCAGAGACTTAATCTAGAAGGTAAACATTTAAATGGGATGAAGAGTGTGAAGTACTCCAGTTGGTTCAGCTTGGTCTCTGCATTGCGAATACTTCTTTTTTTTAAAGTAATCTTTAGGGATGCCTGGGTGGCTCAGTTGGTTAAGCAACTGCCTTCGGCTCAGGTCATGATCCTGGAGACCCGGGATCGAGTCCCACGTCGGGCTCCCTGCTCGGCTGGAATCCTACTTCCCCCTCTCTCACTCCCCCTGCTTGTGTTCCCTCTCTGGCTGTTTCTCTCTGTCAAATAAATAAAAAATCTTTAAAAAAAAAAAATAAATAAAAAAATAAAGTAATCTTTATACCCACACTGGGCTCACAACCCACAACCCAAGATCAAGAATCGCACGCTCCACCGCCAGCCAGGTGCCCCCCTGCCCCATTATTGAGTTTTAAAAGGTCACAAAATTATCCATCCCTTACTCTCTAATTCTTGCAAAAGATGAGTGACTCTTGAGTCAAAAGATCATTTTGTTTAATTCTTTTTGACCTACTTCCTTAATTTCTTGAAAATCTTCCTTTCTTGTATATTCTTTTATCTTTGGACTTTATAGCCCTACTATCACCTTCAAAGTTCTTCCCTAATAAGTGGCAGAGGTCCAAGGCAGGGGTTTCGCCCTGATTGGGAGGATTCAGGCATGAAAGATGTTTGGGGATTTGATAACCTTTTTCCTAAAGGATAAACTTTCTTCTCTCGGGACAGTTCTGATATTGTTTGTAAGTCAGTCAGTTTTGTATTTTAAAATAATATGAAGATGCCGGTTTAATAAAGATCACATAAATGATTATTTATATTCTTTGGAACTTTCTTTTTCTCATCTTTCTTTTGGTACCTGTGACCTAGAATTAAGTCAACTAACTTTTAAAAATTTTTATCTTATAAAAATAAAATAAAAATTTTTATTTAAAAAAATTTTATACTTTTTATCAGATTCTGTAATATGACTTGTGTAGTCATTGCTGTGGTTCATAGAACTTAAATATGGAGCTTTGTACTGAGGCTGTTAATATAATATTTATCGAATGAATTAATTTCAATAGTACTAAGGTATATCCATCTTGTTTTTATAAGTTCCATGAAGTTTCAAACACTTGGAGTTTATCCATTGATTTGACTGTTGAACAGATTTCATCTTATTTCAGTAAATGTATGTTTTGTAGGTAGAATGCAAGGAAGAGTTTAAATAACAAGTTTAAAGCACCTAATAACATTAGCATGTTAACATTTTTTTCAGGAATCATATCGGCAGGTCATGAAAATGAGACCAAAAGATCTATGGAAGCGATTAATGATAAAATTTCGTGGAGAAGAAGGCCTTGACTATGGAGGGGTTGCCAGGTAAAGACCTGCTCATGAGTAAATGACAGACGGCTGCATTCATAAGTTTAAGATACTTTCTCTGGTGAACCTTCGCACTGATACTTATTTTTTAGTGTAACATTCCCTAATTTTTGCAATACAGTGGATGTCCAAGTAGATAGGTTCGTGATGAGGCTGGAGCAGGACTGTCACCACAGAGTGGCTGAGAACCCCCTATGGGATTATCCAGCCCCTCGAGACTTCCTCTGAAAACTAGCTGCAACCCTACATGGGCAGTGGTGGGCCCCACAGGTCCTGCATGCTGTCCATCCCTCTCCTTCAATATGTGTTATTCCCTCTGCTTTACATTGTTAGGAACCATCTGGAGATTTTAATGATGTATTTTCTAAACTGAATGCTGTTTTCCTTTGCTCCCATTTTTAACCTTGTTAAAAGTAACCTCTGTGTGTGAGTGTAAGTAGGTAAGTGTGTGTGTACATATGTATATAAGTGGTCTTTAAAATGTTTCAATACAGAAGCTGTAATGTTTTTGCTACATTCAAACATATATATTTTTTATAGGCCTGAAAATTTACTTTATGTAGATGTAGCAGAAACATAGCTTCAGTACTGAAAGGACCTAAGGATCATCATGATAATTCTGCGATCCCTCATCTAAATCCAGCCTAAATTAAATTTGTGTTTCCACCAAGTCACACTACTGGTTTTCACCTGTAGGCTTATTTTTATTTTGTGGCCTTTTTACCGATACATGGATAGTTTCTTTAGTTTGGAATTTTAGAATTGATCACATGTACATCAGACTTAGTAGGGCTTGATAGTTTCTGTGGAATTCTTACAATTTGCTTATAACTAGATTTGAATGCTTCTTGGGAAAATTTGTTAGTTATCTGTTGATGGAATCTAAATGCTGTAATTCTATGTATAGTCAAGAAAGTCGTTAGTTTTTTGTTGTTTACTTCTTAACCTCACTGTTGTCAGCATTTGGGCAGACTAAATGTAATATGGCAATGAAATGCTTTTTCTGCTCTTTATAGCATAGTGGAACCCCAGAGTAGCTGGGATCTGCTTACATGTGTGTTCTAAATACTTGGTAAAACAAACCAATATTTGGATTTTCTTAAAATTATGCAATAAAAAAGTATAGAAGACATGGCAGGTGAGCTTGTGAAGTGTATTGGCAAGCTTGCTTATACGGGGAGACCTCCCTCACTTTTCATCACTTACAGAACTTTGAAACATTTTTAACTACTTGTCAGTAGTGTTTCATTGTGTTTCCTAACAATATTATTCAATACGGTTTTTTTTTTTAATCTTTTTTTCTTTTTTTAAGATTTTATTTATTTGACAGAGAGAAACACAGCCAGAGAGAGAACACAAGCAGAGGGAGTGAGAGAGGGAGAAGCAGGCTTCCTGCCGAGCAGGGAGCCTGATGTGGGACTCGATCCGCGGTCTCCGGGATCATGACCTGAGCCGAAGGCAGTCGCTCAACCAACTGAGCCACCCAGGCGCCCCAATACGTTCTGGTTTTTTAAGGTTTTATTTATTTGAGAAAGAGAGCGAGCAAGGGCACGAGCAGGGGGTGGGGCTGAGGGAGAAGCAGACTCCCCATTGAGCAGGGAGCCCGATGTAATGTCAGGGCTCCATCTCAGGACCCAATTCCAGGACCCTGGGATCATGACCTGAGCCAAAGGCAGATGCTTAACCAACTGACCCACTCACGTGCCCCTCAGTCTGTTTAATCCATAATATCAGAACATATTTAGATACCTTTCCTAGTGGAAGAATGACAAGCATTTGGACTAGAACTACATCTCTTTAAGTCCTCGACTAGTGATTTTGTTTTACTGAGATGAATAACAAGTTACCTTTCATACTTTGAAAAAAAAAAGAATATAATAAGTTTCAGGTGATATTACTGTTTATTAGATGGTTTTTAAAACACTGATGTACACTTGAAACCAATTACCATGAAACCTGTGCCCTAAATGCAGGCTTGCTCTTATGCTCCTACCTATACCAAATGCCTTGCAGTTCCTGATCACTTCATATTTTTATTATGGTATATTTACACAAAAGAAGGTTTACACAAAAGAAGATGATGAAATGGGATAATTTCCTTACTAAACAATATCAACAGCAAAACAGAACCTTGTCCAAAAGTGAGAGTAAATCAGTGCTATATTATTTATCAGTATAAACCAGGGTAAGTGGGCCATAAGAATGGACCAGAATAATATAGACCACATGGATGTTTTGAAACAAAACCATATTCTTCCCTTCATTTTATATTTATCCTGGATTAGGATTTTATTTAGTAATTAAGTAGGTAACAGACCACTAGGCTGCAGCATCTCATGAGTCGTTGGCACTTCTGGATAATACCTTAATACTCTGTGATACTGAAGTGTCATAAAATTGCCCCAAATAGAGTGAGATGTGACTTTAGTATAACAAAACAAGAGTTCATTTGTTTTTTAGGGCATGGTAGAGTTTCCCAGTGTTAGTGCTGCTTTATTTTCTTTTATTTAAAAAATTCCTTGCTGAAATAATAGCATATCTTAAGAAAAATATTCATAACAAAAAAATTCCTGTATCCTATTTTGCTCTCTAGGGAGTGGTTATATCTCTTGTCCCATGAAATGTTGAATCCTTACTATGGCCTCTTCCAGTATTCAAGAGATGATATCTATACGTTGCAGATCAATCCGGATTCTGCAGTCAATCCGGTAAGATTGGTGGTTATGATGGTGTGAATTAACTTGTGACCTTTTTGAAGGTCTTTTCATTTGAAGGCTTTTCATTTGAAATGTCAGTGTAGTTTAGGATTACCGTCTTTGTTCTAGTCACAACCCACCTAGCAAGTCCTTCTTTTAGAAAATTTTCTCAAGGAGATGATTATGGATAGATGCAGTAATTTGTGCTCCGGGATGCGCATGGCGTCATTTAAAGTAGCCCTAATTGGAAACATCATTGTCCGTAAGAGAGGGATTGAATAAATTATGGTATAAAGCAAAATTATATTAATGGTTAAGAACATAGGTCCTGGAATTAGAAAGACATGAGATCATATATCCTGTTCCTGTTACTTACTAACTTTATGATTAAGTCTCAGTTTTATCATTGTTAATAAGAAATAAACATAGTTGGAACCTCTAGGGTTGTGACAATTAAGTAGACCCTGCTCAGTAAGTGTCCAGCGTAGTGATGCACATTGTTTACCCTATTATATATCATTAAGCACTCAACAAAGCTAGTAGCTGTTATTAACCTGTTGTTTTTATATTCTGTTAGCTCTCAGTAGGGGCCTACTGTATAGCCACTAAACATTGAGAGGCTCTACAGTATTATGCTGATAGAGGTTATCTCCAAGTGTTAGATTATGTGTGATTTTTTTGTTTTTGCTTGTCTATTTTCTGAATATTTCCTTAAAAAAAAAACCCCTTTTTAAGATAAAAGAGAGGTTTAAAGATGAGCTACTTATTAACTAGAGAAATAAAAAAAGTAAAAAAAATTTTTAAATGCCAATAACTGTTTATCATGAAAGATCAAATATATCCAAAGTGGTAGAAGTTAGGTTCATTGCAGAGAAATTTTATAAAGGGAAGATTCTTAGGTGAAGTCTCTGCTTGGGGAGCCCATTACTGCCACTGTATTAATAATAGCTTGTGTTTGCTGAATGTGTAGTGTGTGCCCATCCAGTGCCATGAGCTTCATCATCCCATTTTACTCCTTGCAGAGTACTGTTACTCCCCTCATTTTTCCAGATGTGGAAAATGAGTCCTATAGGAGTGAAATAATTTGCCCAAATATGCATGGCTAGTAACTGGCAGAATTAGGGCTCTGGTCAAAGTTAGGCATAAAATCTGTGCTCTTAAATCTGTGGTGGTCTGACGTTCAGATTCTGGTTAGGGCAAGGAAAAGGGGAGGTTTAATATTGAAAGCTATTTTTTTCCACAACAGAGTCAGGATTGTAAAGGGCTCAGCCAGTGATGAAAAGAGAGGAAGAGAACAGGATCCGTGAATGGTTTCATGAAGCTACAATGGGAGTGTAGTTTGGACTTAATTTCTAAAGATAATTTTTACAAAGTGACTGTAGCCTCTGGGAGAAGCTTGTCCCTGGTGTAATATTTTAGCAATGGAGAGAATTTTGAACATGTCCTATGGAAACTCTCCCTATTGATTATTGACCTTTGATATGATGGCCTTTTCCACTTACATAAATTGCAGAGTATAAATTGATACTTATAAAAAGATGACCTTTGCTTAATTTTTATTAAAAATTTCCTGCATAGTGTCTAACTTGACACAAACTTTTCTCCATTTCAGGAACATTTATCATATTTCCACTTTGTTGGACGAATAATGGGAATGGCTGTGTTTCACGGACATTACATTGATGGTGGTTTCACGTTGCCTTTTTATAAACAGTTGCTTGGGAAGTCAATTACTTTGGATGACATGGAGTTAGTTGATCCAGATCTTCATAACAGTTTGGTGTGGATACTGTATGTATTGAGTCTTGTATCTGTTCATTATAGTTAGAATCTGAGCCTTAAAAAAAGATGCACGTTTCAAAATGGATGTACTTTTAAAAAAAATGCACAGAGAACATTGAGATTATCTGAGCATCAGACTTTCACTCTTTCTGCTGCTTTCCTTACATTTCAGATTCTTAAAAGTTAGTGCTACTACTTTAAAAAGGAAAAACAAAAAACTAGTATATTCTGTTTTTAAAAGTACCACACGTGATGATTTCCTCAGCATGATCCTAGTGCTCTTCCCATCCTGCATGTATCAGAACAGCAAATTCCTGCTAAGTGGTGCTTGTGAAAATCATACTTTGGAAAGGGTATCCGTAAGAATCAGTTGCATTTTGTCAGGTCATTTGTTTCTGAGTGTACATTGGCCATACTTATTTTTACCAAATATACAAATAGCTTTCTCATGGGACACTGAAGCGTTTGGTTGTGTGGGGGTACCCAGATTCCAATAGAGTGTCTTACCTAAAAGCCAGAAATGATTGAAGTTTTCTCTGCGTAAAGCCCAGGCTTGGCCAGGAGGCTTTGTCATACTCAGGAAGTGAAATGTTTCCTGTGTTTATGAGGGTGAAAGCACTTTGACCTCTCTGCCCAAGAACTAGGAGGTATGGTGGGATAAGGGCTAGCAAAAGGAATCTGATCTTATATTTGTCATAAAACTTAGTTTTATCTTTACCAGTTAAGACATCTGTAGGATCCATACAGATCCATGTAGATTTTCCAGTGGAATATCTTTTTCTCTTTTTCTTTCTAGGGAGAATGATATTACAGGTGTTTTGGACCACACTTTCTGTGTCGAACATAATGCATATGGTGAAATTATTCAACATGAACTTAAACCAAATGGCAAGAGTATCCCTGTTACTGAAGAAAATAAAAAAGAATATGTCAGGTAAATACTTCTGTGTTCTCAAGACTGAGAATTGTTTCAGGGCTCTAGAACGGCAGTACAGAAAAACATTGAAGTGTTTAGGTCACGTCACTGACTGCTAGAATAGGCTTCTGCAGAATTTGTGGCTTTAAAAACCACCGCCATTTTATTTTTCCTCACAATTCTGTGGGTCAGTAATTTGGATAGAGAACAGCAGCGAGACCTACTGCTCCTCCATGTGGTGTCCCCTGGGACTGACACCAGGCTGGCTCTTACTCAGCTAGGGTGGCTCAGATGGCCAGGGGCTGGCTAGAATGAACCCTGGGTCACCATCTGGGGTCCAGTTCTCCCTGTTGTTTGGGCTCCCTGGTTATCCCAGGTGGTATCCGAGTCCTCTTAGCGTTCTCCCCGTGGCCGCCTTTTTCCCAGAAAGGTAGCCAGACTTCCTGTGGGGCAGCTGCTTCCCCAGAGCACACAAGCAGGGTGTATCAGGCCTTTTGAAGGCCTAAGCCTGGAACCGGCCAGATCATCTCTGCTGTGTTCTTTCTGTTAAAGTGAGTCCCAAGCCAGCCCAGGCCCAGTGTGGCCGAGGGGCTGCACAGAGGCACGGATGGCAGGACATGTGTTGGGGGGGCCTGGTTGTGGTGCTGCAGAGACAAGCCGCTTGGGACGCTGCGGCACTGTGTGACCAGCAGCCGCCCCGTCGGTAAGCAAGCACATTGTGCATGTAAGGGATAGGTACAAGAAAATGTTCCTCAGATTTTCAGTCATCACCTGATGATTGAGGAATATAGAAGTATCATTTGACCTATGGTAACTAAAGTTCTTTTAAACATAAAACTATGGTAATCAAATGTAGGCGTTTGAACATGACCACATAGACATAGAAATCTGCATGCTGTACTCTTTGGCGTAGATTACATCCCGAAGTCTCACTGGCTTAAATTGTGCTGATTGATAAGTGAGGCTCATCATTCTCACAGACTGTTCATGGGAGTGAGCACTGGAATAGCTTTTTTGGAAAGCAGTTTGATAACAGCTATCAAAATGAAAATGCATAGGCCTTTCAACAAGCAGTGCTGTTTTTAGGAATCTATTCTTTGTGAATACCTGTAGTTAAATATAAATATGGATGTTCAGTTAAATACTATTTGTAAAAACAACTGAAAACTGATGAAATGTTTTGCAAGAACAATTTATATACACACATTCAACAGAATATTATATAGATGTTTAAAATAAAGAGTCTATATAAGTTGTCAGAGTTAAAAAAGTTTTAGGGGCGCCTGGGTGGCTCAGTTGGTTGGGCAACTGCCTTCGGCTCAGGTCATGATCCTGGAGACCCGGGATCGAGCCCCACATCGGGCTCCCTGCTCGGCAGGAAGCTTGCTTCTCCCTCTCTCACTCCCCCTGCTTGTGTTCCCTCTCTGGCTGTGTTTCTTGCTGTCAAATAAATAGATAAAAATCTTAAAAAAAAAAAAGTTTTAGGGGCACTGGACTGGCTCAGTTGGAAGAACATGTGATTCTTGATCTTGAGATCATGAGTTTGAGACCCACAGTGGGTGTAGAGATTACAAAAAAAATTAGTAATTTTTTTTTTAAGGCAAGTTTCAGGGGCGCTTGGGTGACTCAGTTGATTAAACATCTGCTTTCGGCTCAGGTCATGATCCCAGGGTCCTGGAATCGAGTCCCCATCATACTCTATTCAGCAGCGAACCTGCTTTTCCCTCTGCCTACCTCCTTTTCTCTCTCTTTCTGTCAAATAAAAATCTTAAAAAAAAAAAAAAAAGGACAAGTTTTGGCAATTATATGGGAACAAATTCTGTGTTGTTATTTGGAAGATGTCCGGGAAGACTACATGCCAAATGAAGTGTTTGGCTAGGATGAGGGAGTGCTCATGGTGGGCCTGGAAGTAGACAGGGAAGAAGAGGGGGCTAATAGTGGACTCTCTAGCACGGACTACTCAGTTCCTAGATCCTACTCGTTAGGACTCAGTCATGGTTTTTTTGTTTTTTTTTTTTGTTTTTTTTTTTTTTTCGTTTTTTCTTTTTAAGATTTTATTTATTTGACAGAGAGAAAGACAGCCAGAGAGGGAACACAAGCAGGGGGAGTGAGAGAGGGAGAAGCAGGCCTCCCGCCGAACAGGAAGCCCGATGTGGGACCCGATCCTGGGTCTCCAGGATCATGACCCGAGCCGAAGGCAGTTGGTTAACCAACTGAGCCACCCAGGCACCCCAAGACTCAGTCATGCTTTTAGCACACAGTCATATCGCCTAGTGGATACAGGTTGTTGTTGTTGTTGTTGTTTTAAGATTTTTTAATTTATTTATTTGACAGAAACATAGCTAGAGAGGGAACACAAGCAGGGGGAGTGGGAGAGGGAGAAACAGGCCTCCCGCCAAACAGGGAGCCCGATGTGGGGCTCGATCCTGGGACTCGATCCCGGGACTCTGGGATCATGACCTGAGCTGAAGGCAGATGCTTAACAATTGAGCCACCCAGATGCTCCAAGCACATACAGTTTTGAGAGAAAAAAGTACAGAGGGGCACCTCGGTGGCTCAGTCGGTTAAATCAGCTGCCTTTAGTTCAGATCATGATTCCAGGATCCGATCCTGGAATTGAGCCCCACAATCAGGCTCCCTGCTCAGGGACCCTGCTCCCTCTCCCTCTGCTGCTTCCCCTGCTTGTACTTGCTGCTCTCGCTCTCTCTGGCCCTCTCTTCAATTAAATAAAATCTTTAAAAAAAAAGTTACAGAGAAAAACTTTTGCAAAGTTGCATAGTTCTACTGGTCTCTTAAACAAGCAAACAAAAATGAGGTCTGCCAGAGGATCTACTGTTAAGTAACTTCTTACGAGATTGGTTTCCCTCTGTTTAGAAGAGATATTGACATATTTGGAAGGAGAATAATTCTGAGATTTTTGAGGTGAAGAACTTTTCCCAGGTAGATTTTTTTTTTTTAAAGGCAATTCAGTACTCAAAAATATAAATAAAGCTACACATTAGATGTAGCTTTGGTGTACTTTTTGTTTGTAAAATTCCATCTTCCAAGGTTTTTTTTAAAAAGTATTTTATTTATTTGAGAGAGAGAGAGAGAGTGAGAGAGAAACATGAGAGGGGAGAAGGTTAGAGGGAGAAACAGACTCCCCACGGAGCTGGGAGCCCGATGCAGGACTCAATCCCGGGACTCTGGGATCATGACCTGAGCTGAAGCTAATGGCTTACCCAACTGAGCCACCTAGGCGCCCCTTTCAGGTTTTTTTTAAAGCCTCCAGACAATACAAAATTACTGTCTCTTCCTGTTCTCATTCTGGATATGAAGAGTCTCTTCACCTCCTCCTTCCCTACATGCTACCTTCAAAATATAAACAAAACGCCCAACACATTCAGATTATACTAGGAAGTGAAACCTGTTTTGGTGTCATGCATGCCAGAAGTTCAGAAAGAAGTTTAATCTGGATTTTAACTTCACCCCCATCTAATCACCAGCTGCCTTCCAGTGTACTGGGAGTTTCTCTGATTTGCAGAGTTGCTTCATTCAGACTGCTACTGTTAGTGGAAGGTCATCACTTTCTAATTTACAGTGAACCACATCACAGCTCAGGGCCCAGCACCCTCAGGAATCTGAGATTCTTCCAGACTGTGGACTAAATTCTTTTTTATAATTTTATTTATTTATATGAGAGAGGGAACCAGGGGGTGGTTGGAGATGGGCAGAGGAGGAGGGAGAGGAAGAGGAAAAGAATCCCAAGCAGACTCTGTGTGAGAGTGGAGCCTGACATGGGGCTTAATCTCATGACTGAGATCATGACCTGAGCTGAAACCAAGAGTAGGACCCTTAACCCATTGAGCCACCCAGGTGCCCCAGGCTGTAGACTAAATTCTTAATGCTAGGTGCCGATAAAGTGTAATGATGCTAAAGTAGAGAATCATAATAGTTTCCAAATCTGAATATATTTGATCATATGAAACCCCTGCCCAATGTTTACAGGCTGTATGTGAACTGGAGATTTTTACGAGGCATTGAGGCTCAATTCCTGGCTCTGCAGAAGGGATTTAATGAAGTAATTCCACAGCATCTGCTGAAGACATTTGATGAGAAGGAGCTAGAGGTCAGTGTATTAATGACATGACATCATTTAGTGTCATGAAGAAAGGTTGGGAATTTTCTGTTAACTTTGTTTTAAAGGAAAGTGCTTTTGAAGTTTTATGGTGCAATGCTCTGAGAATTCTTATTCACAGGAAAAGTCTTTCTTGCTTTGGAAAAGCCTTTCATGCTTTGGAATTTCTACAAGTAAGCCGTATCTCTTATATTGTGAACACTCTTTATTTTTCCATATTCTTCTTTCGTGTTTTCAACAGATTTCATATCTTATGTGTACATTTTTCTGTGTATACATGTTGTTTTCTATTCCCTAATTGTTTATTGATTTAAATTTCATTACTTTGTGCCACCATATTAAAATTTACTTGAATTAAAAGCTTAGATTCAATTGGATTTAAGCTTTATAAGAAAGCATTTGATAGACAAGATCATAGAGAAGTAATTAAAACACTTAGATTAAACAGTATCTAAACAACTTTCCTGTCTTTGAAAGTATTCGTTACTAACAGTAGCAGTAATAAACAGGTAACCATTTTTTTGTTGTCTTCCTTTAGAGCTGGTTGTTAAAGCACCTTTAGTTTGGTTTTATAATTAAGACCTTTAAACAAATACATCTGAATTTCCATTGAGCTACTTTGAAAAAGCAATGAGGTTTTATTCTGCTAGAGGTCCCAAATAGTGGCTAGGAGTAGCATAAATACTTGAAATCTATAAATGTAAAACACTTTATTCATTAATGTCTGTGTCCATCCTTCTTCTTCTTCTTTTTTTTTTTTAAAAAGATTTTATTTATTTGTTAGAGCCAGTGAGCAGAAGCAGGGGGAACAGCAGACAGAGGGAGAAGCAGGCTCCCTGCTGGGATCCTGATGTAGGACTTGGTCTCATTACCCAAGCTGAAGGAGCCACTTAAATGACTGAGCCACCCAGGTGTCCCAGTGCCCTTTCTTTAAAAAAAAAAAAAAAACTTACTGGGGCACCTGGGTGGCTCAGTGGGTTAAGTGTCCGCCTTCGCCCCCGGTCATGATCTTGGTGTCCTGGGATGGATCCCGCCCCCCGCGGGCTTCCTCCGTGGCAGGGAGTCTGCTTCTTCTTCTCCCTCTGCTCTTTCCACTCCCCTGCTTGTGCTCGCTCGTTCTCTCAAATGAATAAATAAAATCTTTTTTTAAATTGTTTAAGTAGTCTCTCCACCCAGCTTGGGGCTTGGACTCATAACCCCAAGATCGAGAGTCGCACACACTTCCAGCTGAGCCAGCCAGATGCCCCTCCAGTGCCCCTTCTAACTAAATCTGTTAACAGACCTGTTTATGAATCTCAGCAGATTGGGTTGACTCAGTACCGTCCCCCATTCCTTTTGTGCTTGAACTATTCAGTAGTGAAATGGCCAGAGGGAAGTGGTCAGGAGGAGGAAGAAAACACAGCAGGAATGGCAATATGCTGAGATACAGTGCATTTTCATCTGTTCATAAAACGAGTGAGGAATTTAGCTGTATAGTTACCACTCTGAAGAAATGAGTGGCGGAGATATCTTTGTGTTAATGATACTTTGTAACCCTCTTTGGATAACCACCTCCCTGCTTCGTGTGGCTGTGATTTAGGCTTTTTTTTTTTTTTTAGGCATCTTTATAGAACGTGTTGAAGCTTGGGTGGAGATTTGATTCAGTAGGGTTGAGGTTTATTTTACATAGTTTAAATTTTTTAATGAAATTAAACTTTATGAAAAAAAGGCATAATTTATTTTAGTGATGTATGGAATTAATAAAGCTAATTATAAAATGTGGGGTTTGCAAATTACATCATCTTTACACTGCACACTGTTATAATTCACTGTTACAAGCACTTTATTGAGACAAGTTAGTCTTGGAGCCTAAGGACATGTAGTAATAGGATCCAAGTGATTTTGATGTGGCTCATCTGTGCTGGCCGTACTGCCGAGTGCTCTGGCCTGTATTTCCTACTTTCCTAGAACTTAAAGATCATCAAACAGATTGTTCTTGCTTGCTCAGTGCCTGTTTCTTGAGTTGTGAGCAGCATGGCGCTCGCACAGGGCGGAGCTAGGTAGATGCTACCGCGGTATCACAGCGGGGGAGACTGCAGGCAGAGGGAGGTGGACGGAATTGCCCAAATCCCAGAGCTAGGAAGTGTTGAAACCCAGTATGACGCAGGTATTACGGAAGGCACATATAAACGGTATTTACTCTGTTTTCTGTCCATTAAACAAGATTTAGAATTATTCTATGAAAATACGGGACTTCCTTTCCCTCTGAAGCTCATGTTCCCCACAGTGGTGGGTCTCAGACCCTGGATAGGGGGAGCCTGCTGTATGTAGGTCCAGGGAGCCTTTCAAATTCAGATCCCTGCTATCAGCCCAGAGTCACAGAATCAAAATCTTGACCTGATGATTAGTAAGTTTTGAAAAAGCATTCTAGATGATTCTGATTTGTACCGTTGATTAAGAACCATCATAGAGAGCCAACACTACAAATACAAAAGTTCTGTTTGAGGGATTTTTGGCTTAACGTGGATTTCCATTGGCTCATCATTTGTGCAATATTTTAACAGCTCATTATTTGTGGACTTGGAAAGATAGATGTTAACGACTGGAAGGTAAACACTCGGTTAAAACACTGCACACCAGACAGCAACGTCGTCAAGTGGTTCTGGAAGGCTGTGGAGTTTTTTGATGAAGAGCGAAGAGCACGGTTACTTCAATTTGTGACAGGATCATCTAGAGTGCCCCTGCAGGGCTTCAAAGCTTTACAAGGTAGAACACAGGGTACGGCCTCAGAGGGTTGGGGGAGACAGCGTCAACATTTGGTTGGGTTTCTTCATCTCCTTCCTCTCCTTTGTTCCCCTCCCGAGAGCCTTTTCCGCTGGGTTTCTCTGGGATGGTAGAGGGTGCCGCATGCTAGAGACCCGGGGG
>PITA01013984.1:0-55335 GCA_004023965.1 Spilogale gracilis
CTCCAATTTGTTTCTACCTTTTTGCCGATGTTCTTTGTCTCTCGTGGCGGTCCAGAAGTGGGAAATATCACATTTCAGGCTGGTTTCATGGGTGTTCACGGTGGTCTTGTAGTGGTTTTTTTGTTGGAATTCAGCTCTCTTCAGGGAACTCCCTGAAATGCGGTCACCTGGCCTTCCGCCATCTTGACCCTCTCCAGTTGTCCATATTTTAAATGGCATTAGGAAAACTAGTTTGTTGGTAGTGTGGCTATCTTTTTCTCTAGTTCTGAGAAGTCTAAAATTTGGCCCCAATTCCTAACTTAATAGTCACTGTATGTAACTCAGGAGTTACTCTGATAGATGATCTGTGGCTTTAAGGTTTGAAACATGTTTATTAAGAAATAGGATCAAAAAAAAGAAATAGGATTAATACCACTAATGAGATTTGTAACTTATATAATGCTAAAAAAATTTATCTGTGACTTTACACATATTTGTATCCTATTTCTAACCTGAAACTGTGATCAAAGATGAAATGTTAATGTTAATTTATATCCCTGTTGATGATAATAAAATTAAGTATATTTTTTGTTGAGATATAATTCATATGACATAAAGTTCATTGTTTCAGAGGGAAAATATAGTGGGTTTTGATATAGTTATAATGCTGTACAACTAATCCAACATCTAATTCCATCACACCAAAAAGAAACTCCATACCTATTAGTCACTCATAATTCCCCATCCCCCCAGTCTCTGGCAACAACTAATCTACTTTCTGTTTATGGGTTTCCATATTCTGGACATTTTATATAAATAAAAACTTTTTTTTTAAATTTGTTTAGACACTACCGGAAACATCTTTATCAAATTATGCTTCAAATTTGAAAGACAAGAGTTCTTTAGTTTCATCTCTGTATAAAGTTATCCAGGAGCCACAAAGTGAGGTAAGTACTCTTACAGTTTATTGTGCTAGTATCATTCAGTTGATTGATTTTTAATTTTTTTATGAAATATAACACATATAAAAGAAAAAACAATGTTTAAAGAACTTTAATATATATTATGGATTATTTATCTGACTACATTTGAGAAATGGGGTGAAGGGGTAAGAATAGAATACTGTATGTTTAAAAAATGTTAGAGTGAAAAAAAGAACTATTATAAAATGAGCTTCACTGTCCCATCTCCTAGGCCGAGAAATAGAATTATTACCATATTCTAAAAGCCATCTCTGAACATGTTCCTTCTCTTCCTCTATCTGTTTGTGTGTCTGATTATCTATCTATCTTGTTAGAAGTAGCCTAGAAGGTCAGGGTGCCATTATATGTATTGATTGATTCAACAAATATTTGTTTGCCCATTGTGAGTCAGCTTCAGTGCGAGGCAATAGAAAGACAAAGATAAGTAACACATGGTCTTTATCCTGAAAGAAGAAAGGGAGGGAAAATAAGTAAATACATGCATTCAAGACAATGCCTAGATGGATATGCACAATTCCAGGTACACAAGGTGAAAGGACATTCAAACTGTTGGGTTAGTATGTGGAGGCCTGAGAAAATGCAAAATATTTAAGGAATGGCAAGCATTTGGGCCCAGATGGTATTTCTGTGTCCTTCTTTTCTCTTGCCCCCATGTCCTTTTCTTTCTTTCTTTTTTTTTTTAAGAAAGAAAATTTAGTTTGAAGGTGATAAAATGATCTATACTCCAGATTCTGGTGCTTACAAACCCCACCATTCATAATAGAAATAGAAAAGGATTTTTTTCTTCAAAAAGGAAATAGTGTGAAAAATAAAAGGCAGGGCATTTGGAAAAAAGCAAATAGGCTAATGCAATAGTTAACAAGAGAGTAAAACTCCTATTGAATTGAAGCTGGAAAGATTGGTTTAGACTGTAACCATGGTGAGCCTTGAATTCCATCATAAGCAGTTTAGACTTTTTTTGCACTGAATGCATGACTTGATCAAATTATTGTTTCAGGAAGTTGGCTATGTGAAGGATAGACTGGAGAATGGAAAAATTGAAAGCAACATATGCTAGGATAATAACCTGGGAGGGAGCTATTGAGAATGGAAAGGAGTAGAGGGGAGGGATATGAGGTATGTAGGGGTTTTTTGTGGGGGGGGGGTTGTTGTACTTAAGTTTGGCAGTGCATCACAACTTTTACAGGCTGAAAAAAAGATGGGATAAAATTGACAAGCCCCAAACTTTACCAGGAATCACTGAATAAAGCAATCATATTTTGCTTCTCCTTTCCTTCTCCCCATAGCTTTTTAATTTGTATAGTATCTGTAGGAAGCTTGTTTTCTTGAAGGTTGTTAGTTTTTAAAGTATTTGGGTAGAAAGTATTTTAAAGTTTTCCATTTTTGAGAATTATTTCACCAAATAGAGTAAGTATAGGTATATTATATATATAGAGTATATAGTATATTTTTAAAAACAAATTAAATCTTGTTTCTAATTTACTGTTTAGTATTTTGAAAGTCTTAAAAATTATTCTGTGATGAAGGGTGTTTTTTCCAGCCTACTTGGATATAATTTACAAGGTAAATTTCTGATAGACTAGTTTGGTTCATAGCATTTCTTTTATTCAAAGTGAATACAGCTCTCATGGTTCAGAGCATTATTTCTCAAAGTATTTGTAGTGAAGAACCAGTTTTTAAAAATATTTCAGTCTGTCATAGACCAATATGTGTACCTAATGCACATGATGAACGTGCAACTCACCTCATATGTGAAGTACCACACAAATTTGGTAACCCGTAACTAATCTGTACTATATCCTGTTCAGTAAGTCTGTTGATCACCCACTTCTATGTTGCAGCAATATCAAATTGCTGTGAAAGTTCTGAATGTTTCCAATTTCTGTACTTACGTTGTTAGGCACTGGTAACATTTGTGGATTGTCTTTGGTCCATGGACCACACTTTTAGAAGCGCTACTTTAGGAGGTTTTGCGTGTTAAGTTTGTTTTATGTTTTTAGCCTGATTCATGTGGTAAAGACAGTGTGTATTCTGTATTCTTAAAACACAACTCAGACTTAAAAAATGTATATAGAAGTGCTTCTAAAATATAACAGTGTAATCTACTTTTATATCATAACCCACCTTTTTTTCTTTATAATATTTTGTATCTTAATTTGGAAATATTCCTCAAATGCTGATATCATCCATTGTCTTTTGGCAATTTTGAAATTTGGGACATGGTTTGGGTGTGATTTGAAGTTCGGCAAATTTGATATTTGGATTTTATTAATACTACTTTTTCATTATTCAGTTTATTTCATTTGGTATTTATTGAACCCGTATAATATGCCAGAAACCATAGAAAAGTAGCAGGGAACAAAAATAGACTAAATTCCTGATCTTCTGGATTAGAACTTGTATTCTGGTAGTGAGGAAGACATTAAGCAAATACCTAAATGAATAATATAGTGCTGGTTAGTGATAAAACTATGAAGGAAAAAAAAGTGGAGTAGAGTGTGTTGAGATTTGGGAGGTGTTGGCTGAATCAGCTCTGAATGAATAAGGGGGAAAAATAAAACTAGGGGCAAGAGTTTTCTAGGAGACAGAATAGTAAATGCAAAGAATGATATAGAAAATATGTGGTGTGTTCAAGAAATTGTAGAGGCAGTTTATGGGTACAATATGGTTTGCTTGACTAGTGCTTTTAATTGACTATAACTTTAAGACAGGCATATGATTAGAGGCTAACAGCGCTCAAGTGTGTTAAGAAACCAGCTGTTTTGTGAAAGAGCCACATTAAGTCTCTTTGGTGTTCTAGGTGTAGGGAGCCCAGACTATGGAGAGATCATTCAGTGGGTACTGGCACCTGAATAGTGGTGACCTTCCAACTTTTCTGTATTTTTTTCCTACCTATGTTCCTCAGTAATAGTTCAAGGTAAAAAAAATTAATTTATAAGATTTTCTTTTAAATTTACATAAGCTAAACTCTTTCCCAACTTCTATCCCTGCTTTAGTCATTCCAAGGCATTTATGTCACATTTCTTTTCCCATTAGAAATCTCTCTTAGCATACAGACTTCTTACTTACAAATGGATTTTTGTGAAAGTTTATTTGTAACTTAATTGTTTTAGAATCCAAAATATATTTTAGAATGGAAAGAAGGTACACAATGGTTAAGTTCTTATTAGACCCATAAAAAGCCCATTTAATACCTGAAAATATACTTGAGATACAGTTCTCTCTTAACAGTACTATAGGGGCGCCTGGGTGGCTCAGTTGCTTAAGCGACTGCCTTCAGCTCAGGTCATGATCCCAGAGACCCAGGATCAAGCCCCACATCGAGCTCCCTGCATGGCGGGAAGCCTGCTTCTCCCTCTCTCACTCCCCCTGCTTGTGTTCCCTCTCTGGCTGTGTTTCTCTCTGTCAAATAAATAAATAAAATCTTAAAAAAAAAAAACAGTACTATATAATGTACGCACCAAATATAAAAATATGTCCATGAGAAAATACATAACAAAAATTCAAACCAAACACTGGTTAACATGGCATGTTGTAATGCTCCATTGCTTGTTTCAAATATATTCAAGTAAGATAAGTCAAATACTGCCTGTATTTCCTACATTATATATTTTCTGCGCTTTTCTGATATTTTTCAGGTATGTTTGTAAAGGAGTCAAAAAGTGTTAGCTCCTGTTCTGACCTTTGTGAGCTGCATGATTTTGGCCGTAGTAGATAGCCTCTTTGTCTCAATTTCCTTATGCAGAAAGTATGGATGATGATATTCTACCCTACAGTGGTGTGGGAATTGAACAAGTTCAAGTCCTTTGAAAGTACTTTGCAAGTTATAAAACACTGCACAGATACTGGTATTTCTCTCTTTTGGTTTGACATTCATAATTTCATCTAACCTCATTTATTTTTATTTTTTATTTATTTATTTTTGTTACTGTAAATTTATTTTATTTTTTCAGTGTTCCAAGATTCATTGCTCATGCCCCACGCCCAGTGCTCCATGCAACAGGTGCCCTCAGTACCCACCACCAGGCTCTCCCATCCTCCCACTCCCTCCCTCCCAGTCTAACCTCATTTTAACAGTCATTTCTCCACCTCTTTGAAGCTGTCTTCATTTGGTTCAGCTTTCATAAAACAAACTCTTTTAATTTTGGATTTTAAGTTGGTTATAAGACCTTTTGAGGGTGTTTTGATTAAAATTGATTATGTTTCATGGAGACTATTGAACAAATTTTCAATGTAAGATTTCATAATTTCCCAAATACTTGTTTGTTACATCAATTGCTTTAACCAAAGATTTCCCAGGTATTTAAAGATGAGGGCTGTTACACAACAATGCAAGATTGCTGACATTGGTCCACAAAGAAATTTCAACGACTCTACTCTGAAAGCCAAACATTTTCTTGCCCGTTTTTCTTTTTTCCTACCAACCCCAACACAGTTATTACAAATTCCTACTTTAAAAATGTCTCTTGTATCTATGAATGCCGTTACTCTGCCGCTAGCTGTCCAGTTTCCTGTTACCCTTGCCATGCCACAGTGGATATCTCTTGCCCTCTGACAATGATTTTGGGAGTGAAAAAATATTCCTTAACTGTCAGAAGTTAGATAATTTTTCAATAGGAAAGATTAATTAGACTTAATGTTTATTGAAGTGTAACTTTCACTACACCTTGAATAAATAATACTGACTTTGATTGTACCCACTATACTTTATATATTTAGCATATTTTAAATCAGAACATCCACCATACATTAGTTTCTGTTCATTACAATTACTGGAAGTAGAAATTTTGTTTAGTAAATTGACTTAAATCTGTTGCCTAAGTTAGTGAAGTGAATGAACACTAATTCATTAAAAACATAACAGCCTGAAAAATTTTTGAAAAATCAGTACCCTATGAATCTTTTCACATATTTATGACTTATGTGTAGTCATTATATATGCTTTAAGATAATACTTATATTTATGGGTCTCTTATATTAACTTTCTGATTTAAAAAAAAGTCTATGAAATAGATATTGTTATCTCTATTAACTGGGTAATGCTGGCATGTGGCAGGAGAAGAAAAGGTTATAGATAACTCCAGATTGTGTTTTAAATAAAACGACAGCAAATAAAACGACAGCACTATTTAGATTATCCAGGGGCAATGAATCATGGCTGCAATAGGGATCTAGATCTAGGGGTGCTGTAATTATTCAGCTGTTCCACACACATTGCTGTCAGATGCTGCCTAATTATATACTCAGAAGGGTGATGTGATGATAACTACCTATGATTCCCATTTCAATTTCTCCAACCCTGTAGGTAATCATGTATATATTGCTATGTTTTATCAGGAAGATAGGAGATTAGGGAAGAAACTCCTTACAACCTAGCTATTTTAATAAATTAAAAATATATGGCATAAATAACCATACCACTTTAGAGTTATAGATTATTTTAAGTTTATAGGTGCTTCCACATACATTTATTTTGAGCTGTTTGGCCTTCCACTAGATGTAAACTTTCAAAGGTTTGCTAAATAACTTAGCAGAGGATAGTTTTCCTTCCAAAAAAATTAAAACATTTATATATTTCAGTAATTACCAATCAGGGCAAGCCATTTTTATTTTGTATGTCAGTGTCATTCAAATACAGTCTAATCCTTGAATTAACACTTTGTCTTTTTTCCAGTTGCTAGAACCTGTCTGTCACCAGCTCTTTGAATTCTATCGCAGTGGAGAAGAGCAGTTGCTTCGATTTACACTGCAGTTTCTTCCAGAATTGATTTGGTGCTACCTTGCTGTCTCAGCCAGCAGAAATGTGCATAGCAGTGGCTGTATTGAGGCTCTTCTTCTAGGGGTTTACAATTTGGTTTGTATTTAATGCAGTTAACAAATATTTGCCAAGAGCAAATATATAACCTTTTCAGCAAAAGTGAATACATAATATCAACTACTTTTCATTGTAGTCAGGCTGATATTTGTTTTTCATACATCAAATGATGCATAGCTCATTCTCCTAAATATAACTTTATGGAGGTCGAAGGCCATATAGGCATACATATAATTATGTAAATATACATTTTTGCATTGATTGAAGACTGAAAATCAGACCATTTCAGTTCTTTCATAGAGTTATCTAAAAATATCAGTGTTGAATTTTAAATTTTAAAAATTTAAAATCTATTGTCTATATATTGTCTTTTAGTGACCTTCACCGGAAGCTTGGGAGAAAAGATCTAGTCTAATACGTACCACTAATAATTTTATAAAATCTGGACTGTCTTCAGAATTACATACCATTGATTTAACAGATGGTTTTCATTACTCTTTGTGTATTGATTAGTATGATATTCTAGATATTTAAGGTTTCTACTTTTTAAAATGAAAAAGAAATTTAAGGGCCTTTTCTTGACATATTTCATAACTATGTTAATTGATTTAGAAAATGTAACTTTTTACATAAGGAAAACCAGTAATTATTAAGGCATTACACATTTCTATTTCAGCTATCCTCTGTTACTTATATCTTAAAGAGGAAGGTTAACTCCTAGTATTTATAAATAATTAATAACTGATTATCATAGTTTATGATTTTAGTTGGCCTTAAAATTCCTTTCCTTTCAGGTCTTTTTTTTTAGACTAACAGTTTATAGTTAGTTTTTAAATTTTTGTGTAAAAAGTAAATATTTTAAGATTTTTTTTCCACTTTTATAGGAAATAGTTGACAAACAGGGACATAGCAAAGTATTGAGTTTTACAATTCCATCTTTATCCAAACCATCTGTATTTCATGAAGTAAGTGACATTTTATCAAAGTAAATTTTTTGGTTCTAAGATTTGAAATTGCTATAAATTAGGGTCTGGTTATTGAGGTGCCCCCAAAGTTGATTAATTTATTAGTACCTGAATAAGTATAAAACACAAGATAAGGTATTTACTATTCCCAAAGTGCAATGAGAAATCAGAATTATAAAACTTTAAAATATGATTGTATAAGAGAGATATTGAAAATATTCATTTTGAAATATTTTTCAACATTTCAATATTCATATTGAAATATTTCTGATGGGTAAAACTAGTCTAATATTTTTGTATGTGGCAATTATGTATTTCTGGGGTAGAACTTTTTTAAATTCTTATTTTAATTTCAGTATAGTTTACATACAGTGTTATATCTGTACAATATAGTGATTTAACAGTTCTATACATCATGCAGTATTAGTATAGGATTTTTGAAATTAAACTAATTTTATTTCTATTTGTGGTTTGGTTTTTAATTTATTGTTAAATCTTTGCGCAGAAGATTTAGTAGGCATTTGCAATATTTTTGAGACTTATGATGTTCATAGCAATCATTTTTAGTGGTTTATATATTCTTTTCACATTTTCAATAGAATGGCTTTTTCTGCTTTATTCAAATGTTTCTAGCCTTCCAGCATTGGGTCCATGGCTCTGACCGAGAGTGCATTATCTCAGCATGGTTTGTCCAAAGTTGTGTACAGTGGACCACACCCCCAAAGGGAGATGCTGACAGCACAGAATAGGTATACTGTGGAGACATAACCTACCACACTGATTTTTTAAAAATTATTTCAGTAGATTTATAAGTAAATGTTTAATGGGCTGTATGTATACTTTTTTAAAAAAACACTTGGTCATTTTATACAAGAGAAAAACACCTTTTTGTGATGTGTTACTTTATGCTTTGGTTTAGATGTCATCTGGAACATTGGATTTTTTTTTTTTTTTTGGAACATTGAAATTTTAAGATAATTTTCAGATGACTGTGACTTGAGAAGTCTTTTCTTTTTAGTTTTGCATTGTTGTTGATATGATTATATTGTATGGATCTGTTCTCCAACATAATATCTTTCTATAATGCCTGCCTAATTATGGCTGACTTCTTAGAATTCTAAAGATTTATAAATATTCTTTTGGTTTGTCTTTAGGTTTGAAGTGTTAACATTCCTTTTGTTGTGTTACAACGCTGCCTTGACCTACATGCCCAGTGTTTCTCTTCAATCATTGTGTCAAATTTGTTCAAGGTAAATAAAAATTCAAATGCTTTTAATATTGAAATATATGTATCTAAGATTGCGAGTTTGTTACATATCTAAGTTATTTTTGTTTTGGTTAATTGTTTAAAACATTAGAGAAGTTAATATGAAGCTCAGCCTAGCCAACATAGAGAGAGCTCCTGATAAATGACAGTTCCAAAAAACATAATGAAGAGGGTAAAGCTGAATAACATTTTAGTAGAATATTTAATCAGAAAAGAATCATTTTGTATAATTAAAAGGATGGAACTGTTACAACCTTTTGATTTTTGGCATGTGGTTGGTTTCTGTTTTGTTACTTTGTTTTTATTTATTTTTGTTGTGCTCTAATTTGGTACCACAAAACAAGTAAGAGATACTGATTTTAAACTTTCCTTGCTAAAAGAAAAAAATGAACAAAGAGATTGTTTAAAGAAATCATAATAGACCTTAGGTATACTGTGCAAACATTTAAAAATTGTGATTCAATGGGTATTTAGTGATAACATATATGGTATGATTCCAGCATTCACTATGACTAGAATATTAATAGTACTTATCTTTAATTGATGGAATTATGGTTTATTTTAAAATTTTTTCCCTGTGTGATCTTTTTTGTTATTGTTTAAATTTTCTGTGATGATATATTACCTTTGAAAAAAGAAAACAGAGAAAGTGCCTTTGGTAATACAAGTAAATAAGGGGAAAATGGAATTAAGAGGCTTTTAGAATAATTTGGATTTGTGGAACTTATTTAGAAGATGCAACTTTGGAAAGTTAGTAAGAGAGAGGGTATCTAGAGCAATACTTAGAAATCAAATCAAAATAAATAAACAGAAAAGCAGAAATTGGTAGAAAACCATGCAGGACCGGAGGAAGAAAGGAAGTAACAAGGCAGGGGGCTTGTTAGAGAAATAAAGAACTGGAGAATCTTTCAGGTGATTCCTAAATTAGAATTTTGTTACATTTCCTAGACCTTGGAAGGTGGCACCAATGTGCCATCCTTCACATTTACTGAATCTTTCTAACATGTTTCTTATTTTAATCCTTTAAAAGCAAAGGTATTCAGAGTTTTTAATTTCACCGATCTGTAAAATTTCAAAAAAGTTAGAGTGGGTGGGTTATCTATATAACATTGCCAACTTTTGTCAAGTAATCGTATGATAAAATATCTACCATGAACATTACTTTAAGAAATGAGAGACTATTTTAACACCAAAAGAGGTATGTGTGGGGGAGTAGAAGTGAGGGAAAACAATTTATAAGTTAAAAATGGGATGTTTAGCTTTTCTTGTTTCTTATTTCACTGTGGTCCAGTGAATACTTTGTTATGGACTAAAAGGAGTGTGAGGGCCAGCCCTTCATAAACGTTTATTTAAGGAGTAACTTGATGCAGCAACTTTCACCTGTAGAACTTAAAAAACATTACAAAGTCCACATTCCACTCTAAAGCAGTGTCTTACATGATAGGACCCAGGAATAATGTTCTAATACGTTTGTTTGAAGTTCTAATGTTCTAATATAGATAGAGGTTCTAATACAACCTCCTAAATAAGAATGACTATTGATGTTTTCTTGAAACTACTGATGGAAAAGTTCTGAAAGAACATATGTTACTGGTTTCTGTCTTGTGTGGCTCCTATGGACTGCCCTCCATATAATTACTTTCACATTCTTGGTAGAAAATTGCTAATATACCAATTTCAATTAACCAGGGAACTGGGTAATCCTTCAAAAACACAAGTAGTATCCGGTTTTAAAAGCAAAAGAAATATAGATTAAAAACTAGCTATAGGATTTTGGTCAAGGAAGATTTTAGTAGAGACTTTAGATTAATTCTATGTCAAGGAAAAATTGAAAAAAAGGAATTTTAATGTTCAACATCTGGAAGAAAATGAGGGAGGAAAGAGATCTAAGTAATTCAAAAGACTTAAGCTATTTAAGTAATGCTAACTCTTAAGCCACAGATGATAGAAGTGGAACTCTGACAAATTTGTCATTCATATCTTTTTTAGTTTCCTTTTTTTAAAATCCTCAATGGCTTAAAATCTACTTTTTTGTTTCTCTTCATTCCTGATTTCCTTAGTCATTTATCAAGTATTCTAATTAAGATATTTGGTACATTTTTAAAACTAGTAGAAAAAAATTAGAAAACACTTGCATTTAATCAAGCAAAGCCTAGTCTGTATCTGTGGAAAGAAAATTGATTACAGAACTGAGATGACAAGTAAGTTACAAATGGTTATGTTAGTTAAAGAACAAGAGCTTTCTCATGATCTTAGTCCTAGTGCAGGCTTTCCTGTAGAATCAAGTCATCATACCGTTTTATGACTAACCCAGCCTTTTGGCCACATGACAGTTGTTTTAGTTTGCTGCTGGATTTAGTTGATGATGAGTATGCCAAAATGATTGATTGGATCATCTAGAAGAAAGGATACATAATACAATAATACATAAAATACAACCAGAAAAATTTCATGGAATATTTAAGCTAGATTCAGTGACAGATGTATCCCATTCTGCTTTTAACTTTATTAAAGATTGTAATGAATTGTGGATGTAATTAAAACATCCCACACTTCCCACACTCCACCCATACATACAAATCCATTCTACTCAGCAAAAATCAGTTTCTTTACTGTAAGCTTTGCTTCTCTGATTCAGACTTATAGCCAGTTTGGTAGCTGTTTTTGTCCTGTACGGCATGTAGGGACCACTCAAAGAAGAGACCTAAAAAGAAGCAAGAACTAGACTGAATGAGTTTTAGTCAATGAGTTATTTTTGCTAGTACTAAACATTATGTATGGCCTTCCTAAAAGGAACATAACCACCAACACTGCAAATAGGTTTGCTAGTGTTTACTGAAGTCCTCTAAATTGTGGGAAATGGCTTATCTTGCCATTTTGATGTGAAATATAAATTTTGATGTGAAATATAAATTTTAAAGATGAAACTGTACTAAGCTAGTAAGTTAAATTCTTTTCCATTGTCTAAGGGAGTCTCTTGATTTTGTTTACCTGTTGAGTCATCTAATGACTAGGGACTTGGATATATACTACTATGGGTTCTAGATCACCTATTTGTTCTTGTGTATCTGTAGTGAAACCCTGCCCCTCTCCTCACTACTAAATCAGCCTTCCTGACCACCTAAACAGATTTCTTCTAATCTGTCTATTAGGGATACTCTTTGTGCAATTTGGGGATTGATTTGGGGACTGATAAAACTGTATGAGTGTGTGTGTATGTGTGTGTGTGTGTAAAATATATATATATTTTTTAAGAGATGTATATATTTAACACAGTGTATGCTGCCTTGTTATCATCCAATAAATAACAGCTACTATATATTGTACACTAATAATGAACACACATATTCAGTATAGATGTATAACATCTTTCTTGTCTGTCTGCTACTACTGCGAACAATTCTAGAGCATATCATATACTAGATCATTCCTTGTTGAAAGAACCTATAGTTGACTTTTCATTTCTTCTTATTTTATTTGTAAACTTTTTTTTTAAACCTATCTCAATCTTCTCCATCCTTTACAACCCAATTAAAATAATCTTTTATCTTCTAACTTGAGCACAATTTTTATGTGTGGTATTCTCTTGAGGAAAGTGAATGAAAAATTCAGACTTTATTAAGCTCCTACTTTCAAGAAGCAGAAGCAAAAGAACAAAAAGTGCCCATTACTGTATAGGCAATTATTCTTTTTTTTTTTTTTTTTAAGATTTTATTTATTTGACAGAGAGAAACACAGCCAGAGAGGGAACACAAGCAGGGGGAGTGAGAGAGGTAGAAGCAGGCCTCCCCCCAAGCAGGGAGCCCGATGTGGGGCTTGATCCCAGGTCTCCGGGATCATGACCTGAGCTGAAGGCAGTCGCTTAACCAACTGAGCCACCCAGGCGCCCCTTCTACTTTCTTTTTTCTCTCTACTTCCTCATTTTCTGTTCATCTGAACTTCTACTTAACTCCCCTCTCTTCACTACTTAAAAAGCAGAGCATAAAAGGAAAGAGGATTTGAAATTGTTTTGTTTTCTTTCATATCTGTGTCTATTACCCAGATGGATAGGAAGTAGATAGGATAGGAACTGGACCAAATTTTAAATATTTCTCAAATTAAAAATTAGAAAAAAATCTTCCCCTTTTTTTCCAGCTAGTTTTTACTTCCCAGTCTGATGATCTGGTAATAGTTCATCTTTTTTTTTTTTTTTTTTTTTCTGGTTTAGGTTCTGGTATATTCCTGAATAAATAATACTCTTCTCCAGTTAGCCTCACTGGAATTGTGCCTTCTGATTATTTTGTTATTTGTAATTCAAAATATTTTGACAGCAATCTCAAAAGTTTACATTTAGGCTGGGAATGAGATAGTGTCTTTTAACAGGGCATGAGAATCATGGCAAGAGTTTTTCTCACTTAAGAACTAACCTGGGTGGCTCAGTTGGTTAAGCGACTGCCTTTGGCTCAGGTCATGATCCCGGAGACCTGGGATCGAGTCCCATGTCGGGCTCCCTGCTCAGCAGGAAGCCTGCTTCTCCCTCTCTCACTCCCCCTGCTTGTGTGCCCCCTCTGGCTGTGTTTCTCTGTGTCAAATAAATAAAATCTTAAAAAAAAAGAAAAGGAACTGATACTTAGAACTTCTCCCAAAATATACTTATAAAATATGCTTCCAAAGGATTTTTATTTTAATGTGGTTTATGAATTTGGGAAACATCTGTATGTGACCAAAGGGCAAATTTAGTACAGAAATAGGAGTTATATCACTCAGCCTCTCTTTGGTAGGGTTTGGTCCCTATGTTTTGAATTTGTAAAAGAAAATAGAGAATTTCGGGATATTCCTCTGATGAAGAGAGGAGTCGGGAATTCACGGAGCATTGATATTCTTATTTGTTCTGCATTTTATTTAATTAAATTCAATGAAGGATCTCTGAGAAAAGAATATCCTTAAATAGAGATCAGAGAACTGAAGAGTAAATCAGAGAATTCTTGATTATTAAAAGGAATGGAGAAAAGAGGGTCAAGAGATACTTTTTTCAGTTAATGATGCAGCTGGATAGGACTAGATTAGATTATTTTGGGTCTCAGCTCAGATGTCATTTCCTTGGAGAGGCCTTTCATGACCATCTTTCTTTTTTTTTCTTTCTTTTTTTTTTTTTAAAGATTTTATTTAGACAGAGAGAAACACAGCTAGAGAAGGAACACAGCAAGGGAAGTGAGAGAGGGAGAAGCAGGCTTCCCACCGAGCAGGAAGCCCGGGTCTCCGGGATCATGACCTGAGCCGAAAGCAGTCCGCTTAACCAAATGAGCCACCCAGGCGCCCCACATGACCATCTTTCTAAAGTAGCACCTTCTCACCCCAGTTTATTTTCTTTTAGCAGTTATAACACTATAATTACCTGGTTGGTTCATTTGGTACATAGTCTGTCAACTGCTGGAACTGCATGAGGTCAGGATCTTTGCTTTCTTATTCACTACGGTGTCCTCAGAGTTTGGAGAAGTGCCTGGCATATGGTAGAAACCTAGTAACTATTTGTTGAGTGAATGAAAAATAGATGATCTTTTCCACTTCAGACTTATGATCCACTAAGTGCAATTAAGATTAAAGGAAATAATTTGGTTTTTGCTTTTTAAAAGTCTTACATTGATAAATGCAAAATTCCTGCAGTCAATTGCCACAAATGTATACAGTTTTAGTAGTTATGAAAAACTAACTGCTATGATCTGAATGTTTGTGCCCCCCCACCCAAATTCATACATTGAAGTCTTAATGCCTAATGTGATGGTATGAGGATGGTATTAAGAGGTGCTCTCATAGCCAAGAGATGCCACAAAGTTCCCTTGTTCCTTCTGCCATTGAGGATACTATGAAGTCTATAACCCTAAAGAGAGGGCCACCCCATGTGTTGCATTTTGTTATAGCAGTCTGAAGGACTAAGACTAATCCTTTGCATTTCTGAATAAAGGTTTTAGTACAGCCTCTCACAGATAACTGCTTATTTCCTTATGGGTAGCTAGTAGAGAAAATCAGAGACCCTGGAATCTTGTTTCCCTTGTGCATCTGGCAAGTGTGCTGGTGTTTGAGAGAATTGTCTGTCTAGTTCTTACCTGAAGTAAATTTAAAAGTCGATTGAACATTATAGATCTATGGCAAAGTTGTTTTTTTTAATTGTGTACTAACAGCAATAACTTATTTTTCTGTTCATATCCTCCTCTATCCTGAATCCTATACTTATTTCCTGACTTCTAAATCTATATATCTAAGCCAGTAGCCATCTCTATCAAGATGTCCCACAGACACCTTGTAAACGTTAGAACTGTTTCTGCTGCACCTAACTGATATCTACATAATACTAGATTATACCAAAGGGAAAAATTTGGGGGCTTTTTGTACCTAGGAAGAGCAGGGATGGCACTGACCTCAAGATCCAAAAGCTCAATCATTGTTTGGATGTTCTCTCCCATCTCTCATCTCATTTTCTTCATCTGTTGGCATTGTCTTTTTTTCTGTAAGTAGGCCTCTGTCATGTGATAAGAACAGTAACCTCAAGCAGCTAAAAGCTAACATGTTCTACTTTTAATGAACTCAGAAGAAACAACCCCTTTCCCAGTTTTACTGTGAAAAATCAGGCAGCAAAAACACTTTGTTGTCGCCAGCGTGAGGCTTTTACAAACCCCTCTATGGTCATGTTTGTTAGTGTTACTGGAAATGTATTTAAATATTGGTTTGACTGTTAAAGGTAAACAATGGTAACTTAAATGGTATTTCTTTTTCTTTCACATAGAAGTCCAATCTGGCAGATAGTCTGGGGGTAGATTGGCTCTGTTTCTAAGGTGTTCAGGCTCCTTCTTGATTGAGATTCTGCCGTTCCCTAGGATGATACTCTTGTCTGTATGGTGATGGATCACTATTTTTAATCTGCCTTCCATATCCTGCAGAGGGGCAAAGAGAGAGTGGGAGGGATGCAACTGCCTTTTACGGGAGCAACCTAGAAGTTGCACCATTTTAGCTAGCAGTTTATTGTCCAGACCTAGTTACATAGTCACCCTTAGATGCAAGGAAGGCCAGAAAAAAATGTGATCTCTAGTAGGTGGCTATTATTCTAGTTAAAATTTATTGGGGAGAATGAAGAAGAGGGTACCTTATATATGTTATTAAGCAGAAGAGAGGAAAAATAGATGTTAGGTTATTGACCTTTTGTCACAGGTGATTTTGTTATTTTATTTATAACATAATCACATGATTATACTTGATGACATAGGGGAAGACTAATTCCTAAAGGTAAGAGGGATAGAGGTGCTATTAATAGAAGACATTGGTGGCAGGGAAAATAACATCTATACCTATACTTACAAATCAACATATCAGAAACTTAGCATCTTCCAAAACAGTTTGTCTTATTTGTCCAAGTTTATTTACTACCACTACCACCCAGCCAGCTATCCAAACTAAATGTGGTAATAATTATCACTCCTCTTGTTTCTTCAATCTCATCCCCACGATTATACTTCCTAGGTGGGACTTTCTCCTTCTTCCCACCATTACTTCTTTAGTTTGGGTCACCTTCATCTCACTCATGGGATATTTTGACAATCTCCTCTCCAGTTTCAATACACTGTTCTGATGTAGCCTAAGTGATATTATTAAAAGACCAACCTGATCATGTCACTCCCTTGTTAAAACAATAAAACAAAACATTCAGTTGCTTTCCATTGCCTGCATGATTGTAAGTTGTAAATTGTAAGATACTCCATAATCTGACCCCTAGTTAGCTTCTCTGTTATTTTCTTATGTCCGAGCATTCTATCCTACTATTATTATCCCAGTCTCCTTGGTGTTATGCTGTTTAATCCTTCTCTGTTTTTGCCCATTCCTATATTTTCACCAGGAAGCCTTCTCTGATCCTGTACTTCTTAGAGTTTACCACTGTCTCCTTTTGCTACTTCTGTAACATATTGCAGATTATTTGTTCACTGTATAGTCTCCATGATTAGATTGTGCATCCCTGAGGGAACTACATCTCTCATCTGTATTCCTAGTGTGTGACACATTATAAATCTTTAAAAATATTTGCTGAATGAATAATTGAATTAATTGAAAAAATCCCATCTTTTATGTATTGGTTCTCTGTTATTTATCACTATCCCTATCATAAAAGTATATAAGGTGTAAGAAAATGAAAATTTTCTGAGTTTCCTTTTTTAGATAATAAGAGGCATTTCTAGTCTAGTTTGGATATAAGTTTTTGTAATATCAAATAAAATTCAAATTGGTGTTATTTCATATACAATTAATTTTTTTCCAGTTTTTATTTTAGTCATCTCAGGCTGCTATAACAAAATACCGTAGGCTAGGTAGTTTAAACAATAGATGTTTATTTCTCACACTTCTGGCTGAGCAATCTAAGGTCAGGTGACCAGCAAATTCGATTCCTGGTGAAGGCCCTACTCCTGGCTAACAGGAGACTGCCTTCCTCACTGTGTGCTTCATAGGGCAGAGTGAGTTCTGGTCTCTCTTCTTCTGAATAAGGGCACTAAACCCACCATGGAGGCTCCCATCCTTGTGACCTCATTTAAACCTAGTGTGCCACCACCAAATACCATCACACTGGGGTATTAGGGTTTCAGTGTATGAACTTGGGGGAGAAACACAAATATTCAGTCCATAAATATCCCTGTTCCTTTTTACTCTTGGTTCTAAAGAGTTCTAAGATCTTCTCAATATCAAATGAATTTTTATTTTTACTTTAAAGTTACTTTGAATTAATGATATTCTCAAGGGTTTATTTTTGAAATGGTCTGTGGTATACTTGAGTATGTTTAAATGAAGGCTTAGATTCAGTCTATTGACTAGTAATATATTATGTGAAGGTTTATTATCTCAACCATAACACATTATGAGAAAACAGCTTTTTCCCAGTTTTATTAAAATCAGAAACTTATTATTTTAAAAGCATTGAATGTTGATCATAGAAAATTTAGAAAATATATATAAAGAAGAAAATAAGTCTATAATCTCACTCTATGACTTTATATATGATCTTTTTGTAGTTACAAACAATATTTACCTATTTCTTACAAAATGAGAGCGGTTTCATGCATTATTTTGTACAGTTCTTCTCCCTCTGCCATTTAAACAGTCTTTCAAAACCTCATGTTTAATTATTTCACAACATTCCCTGAATTATCTATATAATTGGTCCTCTGCATTGGATTTCTAGCGGTGGCTTCCTGTTTAATATAGTAAATGCACCTTAACATTAGTACTCCTTAAATATCCTTCACTATAATAAATACTTAAAATTTCAGTTGTGTTCATGGAAGTTTCTTTTTAAAAAATTAGTAAGATCTATTGGTCTTTCTTTAGGACTCTACCTTTGATGTCATGTTTAAATTTGCAAAGAAAATGTAATAATTTTCTTATGTTTTATTTTTTTAACATTAAAAATTTCAATCTATCTGAAATTTATTATGATGTATTATATGAGACTTGAGTCTAATTTTAGAGTATTTTCTGGAGCCTCCACTGTGTGTCAAGAACTTTGTCAGCAATAGAAGATTATACCATAGATATATTTATGATAAGTAATACCAAGTTTCGTGTAATGGGTTTTATGGTAAATAAAAATTATTAATTATTGAAGAGACTGAAATTAGTGAACCAACTGAGAATCTGGTTCACTTACTATATAATAATATACCTCTAGATTTATACATTTTCCCCCAGTTTTACTTACTCAGGAATATGTTATAGACGGATGTTCTATTTGGAAAGATTCTTTGTTTCATAGCTGTTAGGTTTGTTATGAGAGCATACCTAGTACATTGTTGGCTTATAAATGTTAAAAAATAAATCATCTAAATTTTTACCAATTTTACAAATATATTTTGGTTTTTTTTTAGAATCTGTGTTTGTGGCTATCCCCGACAACATGTAAGAAAATACAAAGGTATAAATAGCAGGATACCAGTTTCTTCAGGATTCATGGTACAGATGTTAACAGGGATTTATTTTGCCTTGTAAGTTTATTTAATATACAAAGTCAAACTTCGATCTTTTTGAAAAATCATAGCCTGTTGTTTTGTTGTTATTATATTGTAAACTTATTAGCTAGACAATCAGCATATTTTTATGAAAGAATATGAATAAGGTCTTTTAAAAAAATATTTTATTTATTCATTTGAAAGAGTGACAGAGATTGCAAGCAGGGGAAGGGGCAGTGGGAGAGGGACAAGCAGACTCCCTGCTGAGCAGGGAGCCAGACACAGGGCTCAATCCCAGGACCCTGAGATCATGACCTGAGCCAAAGTCAGACACTTAGCTGACTGAACAGGTGCCCCAAATATGAATCTAGATCTCGATAATAGTTTTATTACTTAAAAGGTATCTCTTAATGTTCTGGAGAATTTGTAACCAACTAAAACATTTTGTCTTTCTTTAACTCAAGGCAGAATGAAAATTAGCAACACCCACATATACTCACAGTCTCTTTCTTCATTACTTTTTTTTTTTGCTGTAATTTCCGAATAGTTGTTTTCCCAATGAAGACCTTTTTCCGTTTCCAGAAATTTTAACTCTTGAAAAACATCTTAGAGCCTCTTGGATCACAAGTAGCTTATTATTATTAATTTCTAATATTAATGCTCAGTCTTACTTAATACCTTAGATACTAGTATTTTTCTTTGAACCCTATCTTCTACTACACATATCTTATTATACTTTGCCTTATATTCACTTGATACCTGAGTTTTTCTTAGTAGATTATAAACTTTCTGACTGAAGGTAGAATTAATGATCTTTTGACTAAATATGGCCTGCTGCCTGTTTTCTTAAAATACATTTATATCTGTTTACATATTGCCTATGGCTGATTTTGTTCTACTGTGATAGAGATGAGTAGTTGCAGTAGAAATTGTATAGCCACAAGCCTAAAATATTTATTATCTATCCCTTTAAGAAAAAGTTTATTGATCCTTGTGTTAGACTATTAATATTGTCCCACAGCTCTTGGATGCTCTTATCTGTTTTATTTTCTGTCTTTATTGCCTTATTTCAGATTTAGTAATTTCTGTTGACCTGTCTTCACATTCATTAATTCTTTTCTTGTTGATGTTGAGTCTATTAATGAGTCCACTGACAGGGTTCTTCATATCTGTTACTGTGTTTTATTTCTAGTCTTTTTATTTGACTTTTTCTTATGGTTCCCATCTCTCTGCTGAAATCATCATCTGTTCATACATGTTTTCCATGAGAGCTTTTAATATATTAATCATAGTTATTTTAGTTACCCTGATAAATCATAGTTATTTTAATTTCCCTATCCAATCTGAATCATTTCTGAATTGTCTCTGTTGTTCTTTGTCTCTTGACAGTGGGTTGTTTTCTTTTTGCTTTTTGTGTGCCTTGTAATATTTGATTGATTATCATTTTGTTCGTGGATAGAACAGTAGTGACTGAGGTAAATATTATTTATGCCTGGAAATGGCACACCTCTTTTTTTCTTGGCTTCTAGTGGAGTTATAGGCAGGAGTGAGCTGAGGTTGGATTTTGTTGTTGCTATGGTTACATGGCACCACCTACTTCGGATTCCTCTCCTGGTACCTGGCAGTTAGGGTGTGAGCTGGATTGCTGGAGAGTTTTTCTCAGTGTTCTTGCTCCCTCCTCAGCTTTTAGCTTTCCCTGTGTGTCTACAGCAAAGAAACAGTCTTTCTCCATGTTCTTTTCCATCCTTCAGCAATAGAGTGCTATTGCTTGTTTCTGAATGTGTACTGGCCTGGGTGTGGGGTTTAGGGGAAGTGGTGTTTTCTGTTGTCCTGATCCAGCCTAAGTTATAAGCAAGACCTATGTCCCTGCATCTGGGGTTGGGGGAATGCGGTAGCTTTTCAGGGGTCCTGTTCCTCTTCCAGTGATAAGAGACCTGTAGTGGTCTCAACACCGGACAGTTTCCTGACCCTTTCCCACAGGTAGAGGTTTTGTTTTTGTTTTTGTTTTTTTCTTTTTCTTTCCCTCACAGCCACAGTCAGTCTTCACCTCTGCTCTTGGGGTGAAAGAGTTTGCTGTTCTTTCCCCCAAAGGCTTTAAAACTTTTGCTTCACGTGAGAAAAGGGTCTGGCTGGATCTTCAGGCCTTCTTGCTGAGAAGGCCATTCTCCTTCAGGCCTGAACTACCAAGAGCAACTTTCTCTGATCCCTTGCCTTGCCCCCAGTTTTTCTTATGAGTGCCTAGAGGAGGTTTGTGGAAAAGAGCTTGTAAGTATTTGTATCTGTTCCTAGAGATTCTATACACTCATTCTGGCCCACACTGGGCTTTTAGCAATTTGTTTAAAAGTTTATCTGGGGTGCCTAGGTGGCTCAGTGGGTTAAGCCACTTTCCGCTTTCGGCTCAGGTCATGATCTCAGGGTCCTGGGATCAAGGCCCGTATTGGGCTCTCTGCTCAACAGGGAACCTGTTTCCTCCTCTCTCTCTGCCTACTTGTGTTGTCTCTCTATCAAATAAATAAGTAAATCTTAAAAAAAAAAAAGTTTATCTGAAGTCTTCTTAACCTGCTTTCACTCTCTCCTTAGAAGCATCTATCTGCCTTTAGGTTTCAGGCTACTTGGCTGCCCTGTGATTTTAGTTCCTTGCTAAATTAATGGAAAGCTATGATTTTATAGATTGTCTGACTTTATCTTATTTTTAAGGTGGGAGCAATGCTCTTTCCATTTTTTAGGCCTTACTTGCCCTCTCGATATAATTCATTTCTTTATTTTTGTTGGCAGATGACCAAGCCATTATTTCTCTGTCCATTTTTATCATTTACCTCATTTTTAGAGTTTGACCATATCTTTGAGAATTAATATACATACACACTTTCCCCTTCCAATATCTTTCTGATATTTTCAGCTTTTATCATGTACACTTCTAAATGACTGTCAGAAGCAAAGAAGTTACTACTTAAGACACTCTAAGCCACAGTAGTTATAAATTCTCATTTAAATCTGTGGGAGTTACAGAATAATTTGACCATAAAATGTTCTGAACATTATTCTAAGGTATATAATTTATTATGTTCTGACTTGCTTTGAAAGTGTAAAATGCTTTGAGATTGCCTCACTTGTTTGATATCTGGTCTATAAATAGACAATGTTCTTTAGAGAAGAAATATATATCTATAAAATTTTATTTTCTATTAATATTAATAGGCTTTCAGATGCAATTGAAATTAATTCAATACATAAAAGTATGTTTTTTAGGAAAGTGGAATGCTAAGCAGTGTGCTAATATAATCTATTACTTTACTCAGTAAGAAGTTTTGCATTAGGGGCGCCTAGGTGACTCAGTTGGTTGAGCAACTGCCTTCAGCTCAGGTCATGATCCTGGAGACCCGGGATTGAGCCCCACATCGGGCTCCCTGCTCAGCGGGAAGCCTGCTTCTCCCTCTCTCACTCTCCCTGCTTGTGTTCCCTCTCTGGCTGTGTTTCTCTCTGTCAAATAAATAAATAAAAATATTAAAAAAAAAAGTTTCTCATTTTTTGTTCCAATATATAGAATTAATTAAAAATAATTATACTTTATTTTATTTTATAGTTACAATGGAGAATGGGATCTAGCTCAAAAAGCATTGGATGATATTATATATAGAGCTCAGCTGGAATTATATCCAGAACCATTGCTGGTAGGTGCCTCACTTGTTTATGTAAATTTTATAATTTAAAATTTCTCAGTTCAGAACTATAAATTATGAAGTAGCCATTCATAGTGCATTAATGTCATTATACTCAGTGATTCATGATTCTGTTATACTAGGAAAATTTTGTGCTTGAAAAGGTATATATAATTTGAGAATTTCATTAAACTAACTTCTTGGATACTTTTAAACTTATAAGCTGCATTTATTAATTAGCATTAGATGTTTGGAAACAATTTCAATATTGTGGAATTTTAAATTTCATCATTTACGTATTATTTTTAACTATAGTTTCCTTCTGAGCTCTTACTCCTTATTCTAGAAGATTTATATATCATCTTAATGAAATACCTTGGAGAAGGTACTCTTCTTAAAAACCTGTTAAAATTTGGCATTTTGTTTTATGTAAGGGTGTAACACATCTGTTAATACCAATCTTAAACCATATATTTTTTTTTCTTAGGTTGCTAATGCCATAAAGGCTTCATTGCCTCATGGTGCCATGAAATCTAGTAAGGAGGGTACAAGGTGTATTCAAGTTGAAGTCACACCAACTTCCTCTAGAATATCAAGAAATGCCGTAACCAGTATGTCAATAAGAGGTCATAGGTGGAAAAGACATGGTAAGAAATAAAAAAATCTTCAAATTTTAGAGGATTGTTGATTCTGTCACACTTTTGTCTTAATTTAGTAAATAATATTGTGGTAGCATGGAAGAAAGAGCTGTTGAATCACCTTTAATTCCTAAATTATTATCCACAACTAATAAGCAGTAAGGAAAATGTAGCCCCTTATGTTACATATATGAATGAAAATTTATTTAAATATTGTAATGGTTTTTAAATTTTATTTCAATAGAATAGGAGAGTAGGAAAATACATGTTAAAATTATTCACAAATTATTCACACATGGGTTTCTATTCAAAACTACTTGCAAATATTCTTTAGTGTTTCTTATTTCTCAACTACCTCTCTGGCAAGTAAACTTGCATGTTGAAGTAGAACAACTAACAGGGACTTTGACATTTTCTTTTGTACTTCTGGTTAAGAATGCCATCGTATTAATGGCAACTGTAGCTAGGCCTTTCTATTTCCCAGATGTTAATTTTCTTCCAGGACTGTTTGTTTTAATATTCCTCCTTGACTGCTTCATTTTATTACTTGAAAATTCTATGGGAAATTAATTTTATATATCGTGGCCTTCTTAATGCTTTCTTCACTTGTCTCCCTTTTCTTATAATTTATGGTTTTTATTTAATTTCTTATTCTTTTTATACTCCCCTCCTACCTACAAGTTATTGTAGTGCCAAGAATCAGTGTAAGATTACTATACCTCCCTTAGAAGGTAATCAATCATAGGACAAGAAGCAAAAAGCCACTTGTTTTCCCCAAGCAAACACATATATTACTCTATTTTCTTCTTCCTGTAAACTGTGGTGGAAATGTAGCTCCTTTTGGTATATTTGGTTTCAGTTGTCTCTATGGTCTCTGCAGAGAAAATGCAGAAGTGAGAAAAATATTATTCATGGTGAAAGAGAGAGTTTATGATGAGAACATTGTTCCTATTTAGGAGTTCTAAGAGATAGTATGTCACAAGGGAATGATAATGGAAAATTCCAGCTTAACCAATAATTGTTTTCAGTCTTTTTCGTTTTTAAAGTAGAGTGACAATTCTTGAAATTTCTTTCGGAAGGCATAGAGGAGGTGGTAATGTTTGCCATTAGCAAGGCAAATGATGCTACTATTTAAAATGTATAGAGCCTAAACACATTTCAGTTTCTTCAGTGAAAATTATGCTCCTGAATAGAACTAGATTATAGGTCGACAGTCATTTAATTAGTATGGTGGCATCCTAAAGATCAATTTTCTGTTTTGGCAATAAGAGGTGAAAATAGACAGAGAGGCAATGAACCAGATCATATAGGTCACTGTGGCCATAATTGCTCCCAAACACTATGGAAAATGCAAGAATGAATTTTAATTCCTTTTCCACATTCCCTTCTTGCTCCTTAGGTGAATGTATGGGGAATTAGAAAAAAAATATATAGGTTCTGCAGTTAAAAATGTGAAGTATTGAAGTTTGATTGTATTTGTGTGTGTGTGTGTGTGTGTGTGTGTGTGTGTGCGAAAGAGGTGTGTGTGTATGTCCACACATGCATTTAACAGAATAAGATGTTTACCCTGCAATAAAATAGAAGCAATTTTCTAGAACTATTTTATAGCAATAAATTACCAATATAAGAGAAAAGACTACTTGAATGTGTTGTAACTATTAGCTTTTTAACACATCTTCCAAATTCCATTTTTGGCTGCCACTTGAAGGGTTGGTTCTGTGTCTTAAGGCTATAGCCTCATTAATCTTCCTTATTTTCCTTATCACCTATCCCCTTAAACTCATTCTAACCTTAAAATTCTAACACTTGGACAACTCAATCATGATAAAAAAAAGATCACAAATGAGGATTTAGAAGAGAATTAACTATAAAAAAAAAGCAAGTCAGGTTCATGGAACAAAGGCAGAATATGGCTTATCTTCCCTTTATCCAATGACTAAAATACTCCTACTTTAAGATACTTATCTCCATGGGTAACTTGCATTTTCCTTTTTTTTGGTGGTCTTCTTGGTTTTCCTTCCTAGAGTGGTATTTTTCACTGTTATCCTGTCCTGTTGAATTAAAAACTACTGTTTTTCCATCTTTGTGATCCTGATTCCTACTTTGAATACCTTATTGTTAATGGAGTCCGTGGTCAAAGGAACAAGGCTGATACAAAAGCAAAAGTCAAGCAAAGCTTTATTTCATGCCAAGCATCAGAATTTTACTGGCCAGCCAGGGTCGCTGTCCCTGGGAAATTAGAAATTCCCCTAATTTCTGAGGCTAGCTTTTATAGGGCATCCCCCCAAATCACAAGCTGACAAGGGTCACAAAACTACCCAGAGTTAATTTACATTTCCATTGTATAGGGGAAAACCTGCACCCTAGCACCCTAGCGAGCTGACTGACTCTGGTAGCTTCCCTGAATTAATTTGCACTTCCATGGCCCTGGAACCTGGCGGTTAAGGGCATTTGGGGGCGTTCCCATCTGAGCCCTAGTACCAGGCTGGCCATTCTTAGTTTGCATCTCCATACCCCCATACCTTCCCAGGATGGGAGTTTAAGGGAGTTAACTGGGCGTCTCCCCCAATCTGGCTCGCCTTTGTTTTCCAGGGGCCATTTGTCCACAACACCTGGAGCTGTTTTTCTGAATAAACAAGATGGCAGCTTGGACTTCTAAATAGTTCTTTACAATTATTCTGAGCTCTCTAACCAACACTAGCTTCTTGTAGGGAAGATAGGTAAATTGTGATAGCTTTTAAATATGTAGACAATTCTCAAGTTATAAATGGATTTCTAACTTTATATATAAATTATATTTATCCCATTTATATATTAATCATATAAATTTTAGCAAAATTTATTTATACATTAATTTTCACAGAAACAATGTTAAAGGGTTTGCAGATTCCAGGGTAACCCACAAAGCTTTTCATCCCATAATGTTTCTGAAGCATAGGATATAGGTTTAGTTTATGACTATGTGAAAACATATTTAGAGTTTCTTTATTTGATGAACCTCTACATTGTTTCCCGTTCCACCTATATCCCTACCACTCCCTTACTACACCAACCCTCCCAGGAAGAAGGATTTCTTCTCAGACGCTGAACTGTATCACATAGTAGGAACATGGAATATGCAACTTTAAGACTGTGGTGATGAGAGCTGAGGATGGAGAAGGGACAAGAAACATGAACTTTAAGAATATTCCTTTTTTCCCCCTTGTCTCTTTCTTTGTTATTGCCAGTTGCCAGGAAAGAAGAAAGCTGTTAGTCCTTTTTTCCTTCCTTGGGTCTCTCTCCTTTTTCTCTTATTTTTTCTTGTATTTAATGTCTTTTTAAAAAATTGAGATATAATTGAGATACGTTATATTAGTTTTGGGTGTACAACATAATGATTTTATATATATATAACATATATATATATATTGCAAAATGATTACTACTCTAAGTCTACCAAGGCGACTTAACACCCATTGCCACACAGTTACACATTTTTTTGTGTGTGATGAGAACTTTTTTAAGATCTACTCTGTTAGCAACTTTCAAATATACAATATAGTATTATTAACTGTAGTTACCTTATATCCTAACATCCCTAGGACTTATTACATATTTTATAACTGGAGGCTTATACCTGTTGACTGTCTTTATGCATTTTACTCACCACACCCTGCCCCCCACCCCTGTCTCTGGCAACCACTAATCTGTTGTCTGTATCTAGGAGCTTGGTTTGTTTGTTTGTGTTCCAAATATAAGTGAGATCATATGGTATTTGTCTTCTCCTTTCTCTTAGCATAATACCCTTAAGGTCCATCCATGTTATTGCAAATGACAAGATTTCTTTCTTTTTCTTTTTTTATTTTATATATATATTTTTTTAATTTTATTTTTTTAGTGTTCCAAGATTCATTGCTTATGTCCCACACCCAGTGCTCCATGCAATACATGCCCTCAGTACCCACCACCAGGCTCTCTCATCCCCCCACCCCCTTCCCTCCAAGACCCTCAGTTTGTTTCTGAGTCCAAAGTCTCTCATGTGTCATTTGTCTTCCCAAATTACCCTACTTCCCATTTCCTTTCCTTCTCCTACTGTCCTCTATATTACCCCTTATGCACCACATGTAAGTGAAGCCATGTGATACTTGACTTTCTCTACTTGGCTTATTCACTCAGCATAATCTCTTCCAATCCAGTCCATGTTGCTACAAAAGTTGGATATTCATCCTTTCTGATGGAGGCATAGTATTCCATTGTATATATGTACCACATCTTCTTTATCTATTCATCTGTTGAAGGGCACTTTGGCTCTTTCCACAGTTTGGCGATTGTGGCCATTGCTGCTATGAACATTGAGGTACATATGCACCTTCTTTTCACTACATCTGTATCTTTGGGGTAAATTACCCAGTAGTGCAATTGCAGGGTCATGGGGTAGCTCTATTTTTAATTTTTTAAGGAATCTCCACACTGTTTCCAAAGCGGCTGCACCAACTTGCATTCCCACCAACAATGTAAGAGAGTTCCCCTTTCTCCACAGCCTATCCAACACTTGTTTTCTGTCTTGTTAATTTTGGCCATTCTGACTGGTGTAAGGTGGTTTTGATTTGAATTTCCCTGATAGCTAGTGATGATGAACATTTTTTCATGTGTCTGTTAGCCATTTGTATATCTTCTATGGAGAAGTGCCTCTTCATGTCTCCTGCCCATATTTTGATGTGTTCATCTTCTTTTTGGATGTTGAGTTTGAGTAGTTCTTTATAGATCTTGGATATCAGCCCTTTGTCTGTAGTGTCATTTGCAAATATCCTCTCCCATTCCATGGGTTGCCCCTTTGTTTTGTTGACTGTTTCTTTTGCTGTACAGAAGCTTTTTATTTTGATGAAGTCCCAGAAGTTCATTTTCACTTTTGACTCCTTTGCCTTTGAAGATGTGTCTTGAAAGAAGTTGCTGTGGTCGATGTCAAAGAGGTTACTGCCAATGTTCTTCTCCAGGATTTTGATGGATTCCTGCCTCACGTTGAGGTCTTTCATCCATTTCGAGTTTGCCTTTGTGTGTGGTATAAGAGAATGGTCTAGTTTCATTCTTCTATATGTAGCTGTCCAATTTTCCCAGCACCATTTATTGAAGAGACTGTCCTTTTTCCACTGGGTATTTTTTCCTGCTTTGTCAAAGATGATTTGACCATAGATTTGTGGGTCCATATCTGGACTCTCCACCCTGTTCCATTGGTCTGTTTCTTTGTTTTTGTGCCAGTACCATGCTGTCTTGGTGATCACAGCTTTGTAATAAAGCCTGAAGTCGGGTAACGTGATGCCCCCAGCTTTGTTTTTCTTCTTCAACAATTCCTTAGCGATTCGGGGTCTTTTTTGGTTCCATATAAATTTTAGGATTTTTTTTTCCAACACTTTGAAAAATGTTGGTGGAATTTTGATCGGAATGGCATTGGAAGTATAGATTGCTCTGGACAGTATAGACATTTTAACAATGTGTATTCTAACGATCCATGAGCATGTAATGCTCTTCCATCTTTTTGTGTCTTCTTCAATTTCTTTCATGAGTGTTCTGTAGTACAGATCCTTAACTTCTTTGGTTAGGTTTATTCCTAAGTATCTTATGGTTTTTGGTGCTATAGTAAGGATTTCCTTCTTTTTCTGTTGCAGCATAATATTTCATTATATATATGGCACATTTTCTTCACCCAACCGTTGTCAGACATTTAGGTTGCTTCCATATTTATATCTATTTATTGCCTATCTCCTCTTTCCTCCTTTTTCTAGCCTATCTGGGGAGAAGAGGGAAAGGAGTAAAAGAGGCTCTTCCATGGAAGCAGCCAAGCAGAACTTTCTTTTTTTGTTTATTTTCTTTCCATCTCCTTTTATTATTAAAGAATATAGCTAATTAAGCAATATGAACATATTAGAATGTTTGCATATCTGAGTCACCCAAAATTATACATGCTAACAAAAACAGTAAATGGAACAATTAGTCACATATATTCTTTTATTTGTAACAGAAAAAACTTATTATCCTTACAGCAAAAACTAATTGATATCTTAGTGGTTTTAAAGCTAATTTGGAACAGTTTTTATTTCTTATGTTAAAATTTTTATTCTGAGCTCTTTTAGTATGTATTGCAGATCTTCCATTCTTTTCTTTAAGTTAAGAATTATCCAGTTTATATTTTAATAGAAAATGTTCTTTTGGAAAGTAAAAAATTAATAGCTTTAACACTTCCACACATTTCAGAACATGTATTCCTTGCCATGGTCTTATTATTATTGAATAAAAACCCAGATTTCTAGGATTGTATTTTGACAAGTTTAGTTGCTTGGCCCTGTATTTATTATATGATAATAATGACTTTTTTTTTAGAGCAGTTTTAGGCTCACAGCAAAATTGAGTGGAAAGTACAATACCCGTATACCCTCTGACCTCACCCCCCAATGCACACATATACCCTCCTCCACTGTCAACATTCTGCATCAGAGTTTTATTTGCAAGGCCCCATAATTTTAATTTTGACCAGAGAGTGTATCCTTATATCAACTGAAGAGGGTGGCTTTTAAAGAAAGGTTGGTTTCTACTGAGATATTAATTTAGAGAGACATATTTGACAATTAGTATGTTTGCCTAATTTTCCCCACCTCTCACTTGATTATCTTAACATTGCACTGACATGGCTTAACTTAATGGTGTGTTTTCAAACTTTTTTTAAGATTTTACTTATTTGACAGAGAGAAACACAGCTATTAGAAGGAACATAAGCAGGGGGAGTAAGAGAGGGAGAAGCAGGCTTCCTGCCAAGCAGGTAGTCCAATGCAGGGCTTGATCCTGGGACTCTGGGATCATGACCTGAGCCAAGGCAGACGCTTAATGACGGAACCAACCAGGCGCCCCTATGTATTACTAATTCTTTTAAGCATATCGTATTTCACTTAGTGTATGTTTTTAAACCTAGATTTTCAGACCACCTAGAGATTGCAGGCTACTTAGAAGTCATAATTTGAAGGTAAAATGCAACTCAGAAAGGATAACAATAGAATAAATATTTGAAAAGCAGTAAGGTAAGGGAGGAATGAGTAGATTATGACCATAGCAAGAATCAAAATGAAAATTCCAATGAGAAAAAGAAGATAAAATAATGAGATAATTTATTAACTTTTTAAATTAATAATAAAAATACAATTCTATTAAATATTTCCTCTTACAAAATAAACAAATAACTAAAAGGAAAACAGAAAATATTTCTTTACGATTATGCTTTAGTTCTATAGTCATCCTTAAATGTTATTTCTAAAAGCTATCTTCATCATCTGCCATTTCAGGTATCGCCCTTTTTCTTAAATCTTTGAATGATTGTCTACCACTTCAAGGTTCTATTATGCAATTTATACTTCTTAATTTCCTTGTACTTTTTCAATTCCCTCTCCTCTTCTAGAGCAAATTTAATTACCATTTTTTGTCTGTCTCCCCATCACCACCACTATTATGACTCATTCTTCTTCCACTTTTAAAAAAATTACCTATACTTGGAATAAGGTAACCAACTTTTCTCCTTTCTTTTAAAATACTTGAAATGCCACTCTTTTGTTCTGTAAAATCCTCTAATTAAGTTACAGTTGTGAATAATAAGGGCTTATAAATTTTGCCAACTGGTTATCTGATAAAAGGCATATTTAGTGAAATCCCAGTTCTTTATTACTGCCCATCATTTTTTCTACATGCACATTTATTTGTGAGATAATGAGGCAAGTAAGTGAAAAGCATTTGGTATGCTTTAAAATATTACATAAAGGCTGATTGCTAACTCATTAAGAACTATTTAATTTGTTTTATTACCTACACCGTAATTGTATTCTTGACAAGCTTTTATTAGCTAGCTCGCTATTTGAATGATCCTGTGATTGAGCTTTTTTATAAAACACTGTTTTTTGAAATGTATAGTTTGGATTTTCTCAATTGGAGAGAAACATTTAGTTTGAGTTAGTATCAGATAAAAAAGTATAAATGTGTTCTATAATAGTAACAATCAACTTAATATATTTTTTGTTATTTTTGTAGCCCTGAAGTATATTACCCTAATCTGACATTTATATTACCATTACAATGAGGACTTTTTAGAAGGTTGTTTTAATACCTGTTGTCTCACTTAATCCCAAATTAACATGAAAATAGAATAGATTGAACTTGTATTTCTCACTTATGTATTGTTATAACTATTTGGAACAGGTAGGTATCAATAATAAGAACAATATTTATAAACCAGATCTTTTGAATTTACCCTACTTTTGGTCCTGGCATTGTTGAGTGGTTTATTTTTATAACATTATATTTCATTACTTTGACTTAGGGGATCCAAGAGTACAAAGTTTTAAGTAATGAAATGGAACTAAAAATAAGAACTACACATATTTTTTAAGTCTTCAACTCAATGCAAAATAAGTACCCTGAGAATTTTAGAATAATTAATTATATGAAATGAGTTTAAGTGAAAAATCAAATAAAATACAATTTACATATATTAAATCTAAAGAAAGTGAAGTTTCATATTGTTATAGCAATTTTGTTGCATTTTCAGCATTAAGTTTCTATTTAAAGGATGCCATGATATTTAAATAAATTTAAAAGACTATAACAAAGTTCAAAGAGACCTGTTTTCCAGAAATGATGAAAAATGTGATTTATTTTAATTTGCGTAGGTGGTTTAATACTAACTTATTAGATGTGAAGAGAAAAAATAAAAAGATGCAGTTCGTGTTGGAAAATAATTTATTGATTTAGAAATCATTGATTATTGGTTCAGTTATTGATTTAGAAAATGTAATAAATTTATATTACATAATAACATTGATGAAACAAAATTACTAACTTTCTAACTGTCGAACAAATCTGAATAATTATAAGAAGTGTATTTCGGTTAAATATTTTAGAAAATAATTTTATGTAAATCTTTCAAAACACGTAAGATCATCTTTTCCTAGATTCTGCAGATGAATGTCATAAGTCTTGAGATGGAACATTTATTTTGTGAATCTGGTTTTTTGACTTAATGAGAAAAGTATTAAGTTGAGAAACAAAATTGCTAACAGTTATAATAGCATTTTGAAAAACACAAATCATAATTTTAAACTAAATGTGGCAAACTTTTAAAAATTGGCTATTGGAATTTCACATTTGCAAATAGAAATGTACAATACTTAAGTTTTTATTTTAAAAGTTGTCTTACTTGTTAAGGAAATTTAGAAAAGATTATTTAGCCATTTCATAAAAAGGTTTAAATGTTTTTAATATCACTTTGAGAAACTCCATTATTTTCAGATTCTAAAATGCTATTTGAGGAACAAATTTTCCTTCCCCAATATAGATGGTAAAACATTTGGACCAAAAATAAACATTTCCTTCTGACCAAAGTTAGCACTGGCACTCTTGATATGGAACTTTATACTCAAGGAGGACAAAATAAAATAGGAAATATTAGATGACTCAAAGAAAAAGGATATATTAACCAGAGCTAAAATATCATGTTGTCGAATTAATACATATAAACATTAAATTAAAGAGTAAAGTCTCAGAATCCTGGCTTAGCCAACTTTAGAAGAAAACAAAACAAAAGAAAAAACTCAGTTTATTTCTATGTAAATAAAATAAAGTACTTTGCTACATAGAGAAACAGAATATTGCAGAATTATTGATCTGATGAGGCAAAATACTTATGTTTTACATTTTTTATTAAGGAGGCCTTACATTAAAGAGGAGTTTTTACAATGGTTAAAGAATTTATTATTTATTATTTATTGCTATTTATCATTGAGCACTACCCTTTCCCCTGCTCCCCAACCACCGCTTTGTAGGAGCATTTGTTACATGTTGCACACAGAAGAAGGTATAAGCTTTTGTAGATAGTTTTGTAATAGCTCTTGCTTACCTGTTTTTGATCTGGCCGGCTGGGAAGATTTTTTTTTTTTTTTTTTTTTTTTTTTTTTTGGCTGGGAAGATTTTTAGTCATCATGAAGGATTTTTTAACTTGAGACTTAATAAAGGTGACAGAAGAAGTTGTTGAGAGTGATTGAATCTACCTCAATAAGAACTATCATTTTTTATATATACAACAAATGCTAAAGACTTGACTGATCTTTGCTTAAGAAAAGTGGGAATAGCTCCTAACGGATATGTTTTATAAGTAAAATGTTCTAGTCCATATTGTGTTTTTCTTTGTGCTCCAGGCTGCTGTTTTCTTACCTGGAAAGTTTATTTCTGGCTTCAGGACCTGTATTTCTAAGTCTTAGTATTTGTTAATGTCCTTGTTCAGAATGCAGCCCTTTAATTTTGGGCTCCTTACTTTGTGTATCTCTGGCAGCTTTGATTTCCTCTAATATGCCTTGCAAATTACTGGCCCAGGCTGTACATTGTTAGAGTGCTGCTATTTTTTTCTAACCCAGGACACACTTCATGCTTAATATTTTGTGTTACACAAATATGACTTCTGTTGCTAAGAAATGCTAATAAAATACAGTTTATCTGTGTACCTGTCATTGGCTGCCCATTGCAATCAGAACAAAAGCCAAGCTCCTTTGGCATAGGTGGCCCTGCTGGTATGATATCTTGCCTATTGCTTTTACCCCCCTTTGAAGACCTTTCTCACCTTTCCTTCTAACCCTTCAACACACTGAGCCATTTCCATTTTAGCAGCTTTGTCCTAGCAATTTGAGTAAGTGAGCTGAGATTTGGATGGTGAGGAAGTGGCAGTTTGAACTGTCTTCTTCCACATCGTTATGTAGCCTGTACTTTATGATCGTTCAGATCGTAGCTCAAATGTCCCTTCCTCAAAGAGGTCTCCCCAGACCACTCATCTAAAGTAGACTTTCTCCCTTACCATGCTTCTTACTCTTTCCCATTATACTTATTTCCTTCATTGCATTTTCCACCATCTAAAATTCGGTTGTTTGCTTAATTTCTGTACTGCAGTGTAAGCTCTGTGAGGGCAGGGTCTTTGTCTGTCTGGTTGGCCATTGTGTCCCCAGTGTCTAGAACACTGTCTGGCTTATAATAGGTGCTCAATAAATAGGAGTTGAATGCATGAGTGAGTGAATGCATGATAAAGAAATTTATAATATAGACTGAGCAATTCATTCCTTTTTTTGAAAAACAGTATAACAACATGATAGTAAACTGGGTAGAGGGATATTCACTTATAATCCCAGTACTTAAAGAATTATCATTTTACGGGCTTTTCTCATATGTATATGTATTTTTCATAGTTGTGCTCTACTTGAAATTTTTTGATGTTTTATTTTTATTCGATTAACGTTGTCAAACATTTTCCTAAATTCTCCTAGTAAGTCCAGTTGTTTTAGATGCTACATAGTCTCTCGTATTGAGTTGATATTCCATTGTTTACTTAACCATTTCCTTAATATGCCAAATAATTTGTTTCTAACTTTTTGCTATTATAGATAACACTGCAATGAATAGCTTAATGAATATAGCATTTTTCTTCCACTGAATAGGATAAATTATAAACATAAACTGAGTGGATTAACAGGTATGAAGTTGTTCAGATATATTATGACATTTTAAATATTTACATCTTATAAATTATAAAGGAATGTGTATCACTTTCTTTTAGAGTTTACTCTAAAATACTTTGCATAATGTCAAAATTGTATGATGCAGACATTTAAGGATTAGATTAATTTTTTAAAGCTTTGGCTTATATTATTAATTTCACAAAGGAATTTTTAAGTGTCTTGTATCATAACCAATTCTTTTAGATTTACCAAGTAGTCTGAGTTCAGAGCTGTGTACATTCTATCAATAAATAAATTATTCCTATATTAAGTTTCACTTTTAGTAAATAAGGTAGCCATAAAAAGAAAAAAAAAAAGCTATAGCTAGAATAAGGAATTTCATGAGTCATGTAATGGAATAGATAGTTGGGATTATAAAATTACATATGAGGGAAATCACAACTTTTCATGATGAGTTTTAATGATATCTGCAATTTGTTTTACCTTTTTTGTTTTTTCTCAAAGCCAGAAGAAATTTTATTGGGTGAAATGATTTGAGTGCCTTTGAGAACCAATTTGGAAATGTCTATTAAAAAAGTATTCTTTAACTCTCCTAATTTCTCTCTGTGGAGAGAAGGTTACCTGTTTATAGAGGTCATACAAATAAAATATTCTCTGAGACGTTTCTCTTTGGATCTTTTTTGAACTTTTCGAATTATTTGAAGTCAAATGTAAGTATTGTTTTTTATAGGTATACAACAACCGTGACACCTCTTGCATAGATTTAAGTTCGAGCAGATTCTATTTTCTTATATATTTATATTCCCTTACAACATCTCCTCTATAATTTTCTTAAATAAAGATGAACTTTTTCTCCTCAGCAATGTAATCCAGAGGATAGCATAATAAAATAATTGTAGATTTAAATATATATATATATACACACACACATATATATTGCATTATTAAGCACTTTACAAAACCTGCATTTAGAGGTGGCTACTTCACTTTTCCAAAACAAAGAGACTTTATTTTCTCTGCCATCTAAAAATTATTATTAGCATAAGCTCTATATTATTTTTTCCTTTTTACCTTGTGATGTAACACAGTCTCAGGTTATCTTTCTCATGTCTTCTCCATATTTTGTCACCTTTATTTATTTTAATAATTTTACCATGTAACAGGAAATTCATTTACTTTATCAGACAAATATTTATTGGGCACCTTCTATATGCAAACTACTTTTTCAGATAGTAGGTACACAAGAAGACCGGAAAATCCCTCCCTTTGTGGAACTTACACATCTAGTGGGCAAGATAGAGAAATAATTATAGTTTAGAGAGTGATAACTGCTCAAAAGACACAAGGTAGGGAAGGGAATTTATGAAATATGGAGGATATGGAAACTTGATGGGATGATCAGAGAAGGTTTTATTGAGAGGGAAATGTTTGAGAAAAAAACTGAAAGTAAGAAGGTGAGCCACATAGGTAGCTATGTGGGGAAGAGCATTCCAGGCCTAGGGAATAACAAGACCAGTAAGAAGGTACGTGCAGGGAGATTGGGTCATATATAGGGGAAGAAGTTGAAATAATTGAGACCAAGATCATGTAACAAATGTTTGAGTTATATAGTTATCTTTATTCTGTAATTTTCATGAGAATTATATTTGTTCTTCCTAGCTCTATACAGAATCACATGCTTTTCTTTTTATAAATTTACCTTAATAGCTTAAAAATTTGCCATTTTTACCATTTTTGAGTGATAATATTACATAAATTAGTAAAAAATTATGCTTGTGGGAAAAACATAATCTCATTTTTCTACTTGCTATTTTCATAATTTTTAAAAATGTAAAATTGTTGGGGCGCCTGGGTGGCTCAGTTGTTAAGCATCTGCATTTGGCTCAGGTCACGATTCCAGAGTCCCGGGATCGAGTCCTGCATTAGGCTCCCTGCTCAGCAGGAGGCCTGCTTTTCCCTCTTTCACTCCCTCTGTTTGTGCTCCCTCTCTAGCTGTGTTTTTCTCTGTCAAATAAATAAATAAAATCTTTAAAAAAATTAATGTCTGGGACACCTGGGTGGCTCAGTTGGTTAAGCCACTGCCTTCAGCTCAGGTCATGATCCCGGAGTCACAGGACCGAGTCCCGCATCGGGCTCCCTACTCCGCAGGGAGTCTGCTTCTCCCTCTGACCTTCTCTCCTCTCATGTTTTCTCCCACTCACTTTCTCAATAAATAAATAAAATATTAAAAAAAAAATCAATGTCATTGTTTTGGGAGCTGCAGATCTTGACTAGTATTCTAGTACATGCTACTGGCAAATCCCATTGCCTACTGCTGCTTTATATAATATTTCTCTTGTCATTTTCTATTTTTTCTTGCAAAATTTTCATCATTGCAGCACCATTTTAAATTAATAATTTTCACTGGTGTCTTTTTTCAAAACTAAACCCAATTAAAAAAATAAAAAATACTAACCTTGAGAGTTACTGACCTGTTTTAGGTTTTCCTGGAGACCTTTATCTGCTCTTGCTCTCTATTCAGCCAAAATAAATTATTTGCTTCCTATGAAAAGACCAGGAATCTAAGCAAATAAGTTAACTCTAATTGAAGGATGTCAGAGTATATTTAACTCACAGGACTTTAACGAATTAAAGAGTTAGACTTTGTAATATGTTAGAATGGACATTCCAAGTCAGAAGATTTTGCTGTTTAGTCCACCCATTGAATAGTTGTTAGCTCTTTCTGAACTTCAGTTTCCTCATCTGTAAATGGGAGTCAAATTGCCTACTTCAAAGAATATAATTGAAGAATATATATGAATGCTTTAAAAGAAACTGTTTAGAACTATTCAGTGTTTAAGTAGTGTTGTTTTCTATTCTCTTAGGCCACTTATGCTTATCTTTTATGTTCATTGGCTTTGCTATGTGTGGATAATTTCTACAGCTTATAGGTTTTTTTGGACTAGGTGGTCCCTTTAATAGATCTTTTGTGAAACTGCTTCTGTAAGGTAAATGGATAAGTCTTGCTTGACACCCAACAATGCCATGGTGATTTTACTCTCAGTTCCAGTGGCCTCTGGCATTTATCTCAGATATTTACTTGCCTTCACTTTGAACACAGCTATTAACAAGGGAAAGTAGGCTCCATTGGAACTTTTTAATCTCATTTAGCCTCTATTAGAGGTGATACTACCTCATCAACATCCTTTGGCCTGTTTAGGAAGTAAACATTTCACTTAAAAAACTTTCAGTCAAAGGTTTATGAAGCACTAAGTAAATGAGAAATTATTGATCCACCAGCCGAGGGCAATGTGAAGCTTTGAGGGCCTCCTGAAGTGCATATTGCTGCTAGGTATGGAGTACCCAGGGCATTCATAATAACTTTTGCTTTAAGTTTTCAAAATTTGAAAGAATTTGAATAGAGCAGTGGTTCCCAGACTTTGCAGCACATTAGTTACTGGGACTTTTTAAAAATCCCGATGTGTAGTTCATACCTAATACTAATTAAATCAAAATGTCTAGGGTGAGAGCCAGGTATCAGTACTTCTTCAAGATTCCCTGGTGTGCTACCAATGTGTAGCAAAGCTTGGGACCTTTAGGAATATGTGGCTCTGGCCTTTATTCTTTTACCACCTATTACTGTTTCACATGCTTAGCACCAGCACCGTGAGTGAGAGCTAGATAATCCTATCAGGAGAAACACTTGAAAGTAGTAGGTAATGTCTCTCAAGCAGATTGGTGTTCTACATTTTTTGAGATATGTACTGTTTTGCATAGTCTTATGTTGTTTTGAACTTTAATTTTCAATACTGATCCATGGTAGATATATTTATGTTATTTTCCCATTTATTACAGATATTTCCTTGACAATTTTAAATAAAACCAAGCTTTATGACTTAAGATACAGAATAAAATGTCTGCAAGTATTAACTAGTTAGGAGTTTCATTCCTTTGTTTTGATTACAATAATTGCTTTCAGAATAAAGGACCAACGGCCAAGTTGGTTTTCCAAGTCCATTTTTATTTTTCTCCAGTTTAGTAATGAACTGTTATAAGCTGGCCTAAATTTGTGGTATGAGTATGAATCTGAAAGAATAGACTATTTAATTGTATCACAGCTGCATTAATGTTTATTAATATATCCAATGATTGGTGTGTGAGAAAAAACTGTACTTGCAACATTACTAACCATGATATTATGAGTGAATGATTGTTTTCCCAATATCATACTTCATTAAGCCAGCCTCAGTGTAATCTAACATAAAAATAGAATTATAGAGTGCAGGGGGAGTTCCTAAGTGTCTTGGTTCCTAATGTTGAGAAGAGTTAGAGTTTTGGCTGTACATCCTGGAACATTTGCCCAAGGCCTGACCTGAGTTCAAATGGTCACAGTGTTATCTTAAAAACAATAGAAATTCTATTTTGATTTGTAAAAAACTTTCTTTTCATGGTCTGTGTAAAATATGTGTGTGAAAAAATGCAGAACATGAATTGATGCTCTGTGAGTCTTTTCATTGTCATTTAAAATTAAAGAACACCGCCCTACTGTCTCCAGTGTTGTCAGAGTAATGGAAATTATGGAAATTTCTACAGTGCAGATATTTGGCTTAATTCATAACATTCATTCATCCAGTTTTTGTTTTGGATCTTTTGTTTTTCGTGTTTTGCATTTTTATTTTGTTTTGTATTCAGCCATCATTTTGTTTTATCATCTTCAATTCTAGAGCAACCTGACAACAGTAATGATACTACTGAATTGGGCATCCTTGTCATTCCTGAGATTAGTGTCACAAATGTGGCCGGAGAGAGAACCGGGAATGGGGAAAAAGGCAGAGCACTAGGAGAGATTGATGCTCAGCATATACAGGGTGTGCAGGAAACAGCCACAGATCCTAGAACTGAGAGCAAAGGCTTGCCAGAGATCAGGAGGCAAAAATCTGTAAGAAAAATGATGGAGGATGGAATAAACTCACCTGGCAGAGTGCAGTTTTAGCAGAGCACTTTCTAGCTGCCCTCCAAGGTATCTCATGGCAAAGGGCCACTGCTGCATGTCTTAAGCAACAGTTGCACAGTCACAAAAAATTTGCATGTTATCTAATAATCAAAATGCATGAATTATGCACCACAATTTCTCAATGATCTAATGCTCTTTGGAATGGTCATACCTATATTTTCACTGAGTAAATTGTTATGAAAACTAAGGCAGAAAATTTTGTTCAAAATAATTTTCTGCTTATGTTTTGAGATCTGAAATTATTTTTTATCTTTGTATTTTTGCCTTCTTTGATTTGAAGAATAATGTATATAGAATTTTAACAGTCTGAGCTTGTGATAGATATGGTCTATTTTTTTAAATCTAAGTAAAATCTAGAATGTAAGATGCAACCTTTAAAAAAATCTTTAAAATATGTTAATACCATTTTTTAAAAAAGTTACTTGGTAAGAACTTTGATTTTATACTGCTTTGTTACTGGGGGAGCGTTTACCCCTAGTTTTTCTGTGTGGTATTTTTCCTAATTATTTCTGATCTTTTGCATGAGTAGTAAAAGAGCTCTTTCTAAAAACACGGGTTGGGGGTTGTTTATGGCATGCTTTTTGCTAAATATACTCTAAATTCCTCTTATTTAGTTACAATGAACTATTTTTTTCTATTTTGTAGACTGTTTTGATTTATCCTTTAATATTGGTCTATAATCTATTGCTCTATGTAATTATGCTAAAATTTAAAGTATCGATTTGGTATTAATCATAAAATAAGAATTATTTAAAATACTTAATATTAATTAATCTTTGTTATTTCTTTGTTTAGGAAATGCAGAATTAACAGGTCAAGAAGAACTGATGGAGATATCTGAAGTTGACGAGGGATTTTATTCCAGGGCTGCGTCTAGTACCAGCCAGTCGGGTTTATCAAACAGTAGTAACAATTCTAGTAACAAGACAAGTGTAGGAAAGACTCAGAGACGGTCAGCAGGAAGCAAAACTGGAGGAAAAGAAAAAGAAACTACAGGGGAGTCTTGCAAAGATCACTTTGCCCGAAAACAAACTCAGAGAGCCCAGAGTGAGAATCTTGAGCTTCTCTCTTTGAAGAGACTGACGTTAACTACCAGCCAATCTCTGCCTAAACCTTGTAGCCATGGTTTGGCTAAGACTGCCGCAACTGTGTTCAGTAAATCCTTTGAACAAGTCAGTGGTGTCACAGTCCCACATAACCCATCATCTGCTGTTAGCTGTGGGCCTGGGACAGATGCCAATAGGTTTTCTGCTTGTAGTCTCCAAGAAGAAAAGCTTATTTACGTTTCTGAAAGGACTGAACTTCCAATGAAGCATCAATCAGGTCAGCAGAGACCTCCTAGTATTAGCATTACTCTGTCCACAGATTAATTAGTAATCTTTTTCTCGCCCAACCAGCGAATCTAGAGAGATGACTTTGCTTCTTTATGAAAGTGCCCAGGGTCTGTCATCCCTATTCCAGACAGGAGCCCTGATGTCTTAAATTCTGAAGGATACCTTGACTTTATGAAGGGAATAATATGTAGGTTGCAATAAGTTGAAATATGGTTTTGTTAATTCTTGGGTATATTTTCCCCCTTGATTTGAGTCTTTTTTTTTCTTTCTTATTTGTTTCTGTTGACCTAAGATTGTCAGAGTAACAATACATTTTGGCAGGTTTTCTGATCAGATTGATTACATCTCATGAGAGGTTGTGAGTTCTTATTTTTTAGTAACTCCTACTTTGATAGTCGTATGTTTGGCCTTCAGAGTCAAAGGGAATCTCCATGTATGGGAACTGTTTCTGAAAGAAGGAGGCAGAGGTGCAGCTCTGGGAAGTCTCCAGCTGACGTGCAGCATGGCAGTCTGAAAAACAGGCACATGAGAAAACAAAAATGATATGTATAAAAAGTGCCTGTTAAAAATGTTTATAATCAGATTATCCTTGATATTGGTGGAACTGTTGATATAAACCACTGGAAAATACCTACTAACTCAGTACCTAGACTACTGTATAAATCCAGGGACTGGTAGAGGGATTTCTGTTGTTATGTTTGGAACATTTTTATATCAAAAATCAGATTGCTAGTAGATGTGTTGTCTTGAAGTATTTGATCTGGATTTAGCAGGTGAAAATCCATTTGATTCCTAAAATGTAATAGGCTGGAAAGCTCACTTACCCTGCTGCTTGACTTTGGAAACCCTAGGTAGTTTGGTTTCCTATAATTCAAAGCGCACATCATTGAAGTGGAAATCTCTCTGGAATCTCCCTGGAAATCTATGTAAATGGTGCAACACAGCTCTCAAGATACCAGTGTCAACCATATAATACTGAATTGTTTGTCGGCAAATGAAGGATATTAGGTAAATTTTTCATCTATAAAATGTCATGAAAAAAATATAGAGAAATATGGACAAAAGACATTTATATATTAACTAATTTAGGTTATTTATGTTTGTGTTCTTAAATTTAGAATTATAAAATGTAAAAAAATTAATTTTTTGTGAACAGACCTATTTTAAATATTCTTTTTATGGTAGAATAATTGATGTAGTTACCCCAACCGAAAAATAAAAATGAAAAAGGCTATATGGCAGAAGCTAAAAAAACTTGTATGTAGCTATGGAGAACTATGTGACCTCTAGATAGACATAAAAGTTTGGTATTTGCTAGTGGAAGCTGTTTTTGCTATGGTTGAGGTTCCCTGTAAATCAAGTGTACTTAACTCATAATTCAGAGGGATAGAGAGAAAGCCAGGCTAAGGATGAGAGTAAGTTGACTGGGAAGGAAGGCCTAGGGAGCAGTCCCCATTTTGTCTCTTTCACTGTGAGTACATAGTGGCTTCCTTATTTATAGTCCCTAGCTCTGGTCACACAGAACATGCTAGTTTTCCCTTTGTGCCTGCTTATGCAGAGCTCAAATGTGAGAAATTCATATGTCCTGAGGAGTGCTAAAGCATACATTATGAACGCAATTTTGACTGTAACTGCTTTGGCTACCATTTTAAATCTAATTCTTCAAAAAGCATGAACTAGTTTTCATTCATTAACTCTGAATAGAATGTGTTTTCATTCATTAACTCTGAATAGAATATGGTTTTTAATGTAAGTGAATTTGAGCTTTTTAGTTCCAGTAACAGAAATGGTATATTGGCATAAATTGTAATAAGAAAAAAAAAAAAGACAACCAGACAGTAAAATTTGATATTGTATTAATTTAGCAGGAATCCTATGTACAATTTTAAATATTTTAAAATGTCACTGTGAATTTCCTATTGTCTTTTTATAATCCTTTAACAAAGAATTTCCCCTAGACATGTAGCTACTAATAGTATTAATAGTCTTAAGAACTACTTTAGAAGATTGGCATTTTAAGCAAGTTATGGTGCTTAGGAAACTTGTAGAAAAAGTTTGAAGAAATAGCTGGCACAAATGAGAGATCAGATTTTAATCATCAACTGCTATAATAGATCTTCATTTTGGTATTATTCTAAATTACTGCTACTCCTATAGTGTGAGGACCAGTATGTAGCATTGACATCATTAGACATCTTATTAAAAATGTAGAATTTCAGAGCCTACTTTGATCTACTGAATCATGACTGCATTTTAATAAGATCCTCTGGTTATTTTTATGCACATTAAAGTCTGCAAAGAGAGTATTAAAGTACAAATTACTAGTATTTAGTACTTAGAGTCTCATAACCCTAGATCAAATATATTAGATACTAAATATTATAATCTTCATTGTTTTTAACAGCTAATGATTTTTAATATTTTCCATAACACTTATTAGATCCTCTTATTCTGAAATTTTAATGATTTTCATTTATTTTTATAATAAAAATATAACATTTTGTATTTTTCTGGTTAACTATAAATGGAATCAGTGCTGTAGATGCCTACAATTTTAGGTATGAAAGGGGCACCATCCTTTTATACAATGCACAACAAATCTGCATGTGTGTATTCTTTTTAAAACTCTGAAGGCTTATTTAGTGGAGTGGATCTGAATTTATGCTTCAAATAATTTGCACCAGTTGATTTTCTGGGGTGTGAAGGTATGTTAAGGGTAAAATTATTTATAGTACCTTCGATACTATTTCAAATAAGGATTATACAATTGAAAATTTTTATAGCAATTATAAATATTGGATAATGCTAACTTTGGTAACAATTACAATGATCCCTATTGCTCTCTTTCCACTCATCTTTCCAGACTGAGTTGGAATCACATTTGTAGGTTGTTTTCTCAAGAAGATCCTGATGTAACCATTTGGTCACAGATCTCCTGCATATCCAGAATTATACCCTTTACCACAAGAAGAATTCTGCCCAAAATGAGTCCTTGCACCCCACACGTCAAAGGTTCTGAGCAGAAATTGTAGTTCCATTCCACATTTTAAGCCCTTAGAGGTTCTTAAAATTACCCAACCTCTCATTCTTCAAAACCCAACTTAACTGAGTGAGGTATTCTAATGAAGCTGGGTCCCAGCATTTGCCTTTGGAATGAAGTGGGAGAGAAACAAAGTACACTTTTCAAGAGAACCCAAGCAAGTGAGCACCCTGGAATCCCTTGTACACCACCATGGAACTTTTTAAGGAAGCTCTGTAGATTCGAAGCTTAGAAATCCTCAGTCCTTAAATGATGACACCATTTTTTTTTTGAATAAGCAATATTTCATTGCCCTTTTCAATTAAGTAGTAACTTCTTAGCAGACGTTACCCACATAAAAACAAAAAGTTGAATTAAAGGGAAATGTGTTTTTAAAACCAAAATAGATCAAAATGATCTCAGTTCTAAGGGATTTTGTCTGTTTTGGGAGAATAAAATTAAAATGTTAAAATCTTTTTATTTAAGTTATAGAGAAAAAATGTACTCTGAGACATAATTTTAAACAAATATTTAAAAGAAGGCTGTTTAACATTTGAGTCTATAGGGACAATAAATTTACACTTTATTAAAGGGAAGCACATCAAGGAATCTTTATGGTAAATAATGTGACTAAAAAATGTTTTTTAAAAAGCCATTAAAAAGAAGAATAATTTGATGGATATATAAATTAAGCATTGTAGATAGAAATTAATGTATGATAGGGTATTTCCAATCTTTGGATGAAACATAAAAACCTCTTTCTTTAATTAGCATGAATTTATACTTTTAGATTAGTTGCTTAGTAAAATTATACTCAATACTTTGATTATTCACATTTTGTTAAATTCTTTATCAGAACATAAATGCATTGTCTTCTGTAGTTTGTAACTTGTGTGGATCTAAAGAGACTAGCAGTGAGCATTTTGAAAGATGTTTTTGTGTTTGGTTTTTTTTAATAGTAGAATTCTAGAGTACCTGTGTCCTGATATGAAGTTTCTATTAGTAAACTCAAGATCTTATTTCACATATTTTTGCTTCCTCTTATGTGGAGTTTTTTGTGTACCTCTTATCTTCTAATCATGTAGTGATACTAACTTTTCATAGTAAATATACTTGTTTCTAATTGTATTCCTAGAGTTTACATTCCTAAGAATAAACTACGACATTACATATTTTTATGTGCTCTCTACCTTTTTAAGGCTATGGAAATAAACTGGAGTTTAGTTTTTTGAAGTTTTGTATATTTGTGTAAATGTTGTCCATATGCAATACTTTATACAACAGTGTTGTTTCTTGTTTTATTGAAATAAAAACTGAAAAAATATTTTTTTCCAGATCATTTTACTCATTAAAAAAATCTTCATAAATTTTTGCAAAAGTCATAATTTGGAGGAAGAAAGTAAAGGAGGAAGACTTAGGTGAGTTGAGTCGTTGAGAACTTTTGGGAGTAAGCCATAGGACAATGACATCTCATTTCTGGCTTTGTTTTACCTTGCCCAGGGATAGAAAGTGTGATAGGTCCATTGGTGTACATTCAAAAGAAAATGAGCTCCATGGGTCATGAGCTATTGAAACTATGCTTCTATCATAGTTTCTAGAAGCACATGCAACTTTAGATAACAATGCTTTGCCATTTTATCTTTAATATGAGTCTTTATCTTTTGAGTGCGGAGATTTTATGTCCCTAGTTCTTAGCATACATCTTTTTGCACAGTAGGTATTGAGACATTTAAGGAATGAGTGAGTTAGGTTGATGTTAGTTTTGGGAAAAAATCAAGGATAGAGTATCTCCCAATATATTTACAGTAAAATTTTAAAATTTCATTTATTGGCTCTAAGAAATCTCTCTGGCCCTACTTGAATTCCTTTACTGTGTCTGCTTAGAAACAAGACCCTCTTAGAAACTTGAAAAGAAATTCCTGGTGTGTAGTTGATTGTATATTTGGATAATTCTGTTTTATCTAAGGAGCTAAATAATTTGGGACATATTTACTGAACTACTATTAGAAGAGGATTTCTAGAGAACCACAACAGTGATTTTGTGAGCAGTATATTAGACTTATGAAATACACACTCTTGTAGTGACTTTAGTAATCCCAATAAATAGTTGACTCACCTCATAGAATCTGACTATGGTAATACCAACATAATTATTTTTTAATTATTAAGAAAGGCTTTTAAAAACAATTCTAGTCATTTGCTAATTTTTCATGCATTATTATTATGGTGGTGCTTATACATAGCTAATATATGTAATGAAAATTATAATCTCATTTAATTTTCAAAACAATTCTATAAAATGAGTAGAATCCCCATTTTACAAAAGAGGAAACTGAAGCTCTGGGGGCAGGCAACTTGCCCAAGATCGCATACCTATTGGGTACAAAACCAGGGCTTGAACACAGGTATCATGACTCTCACTTTCCTTTTATATTACTTGGTAAAAGAAGATACTAAGTAAATACTATATAGTGGACATATATTTGAAATGCATCCATCCCATCTGTCTTATAGGTGATAGAGTTAAGTTTTAATGTGAAAAAATAAGTTCTCCAAAAATAAATTATATATTTTGTAGAACTTCAGATAATTATGTTTCAGTCGTAAACTGAATGCTGGTTATTCTATTAAAAACATGGTAAAAAGGCAAATTAAGATTTCATTAATTTTTTTACCTGCCAGATAGCTAAAGATGAAAGAGATTGATAATAGTATTGTATAGGTGTGGGAAAACATTAATCTCTGAGATACTTGGCAAGACAATTATTGCAACTAAGTTGGTGAGCAATTTAGCACGATCTATCAAATTTTAAAGTGCACATACCTCTGACCTAGCAATCCTGCTCTTCTATATTTATTCCATTCTTTATATTCTACAGAAACTTTAACATAAATGTGTGAAGGTATTCATTGCAGCATTGCTTATAATAGCAAAAAAAAAATGGCAATAATAAATGACCATTAATAGAGGACTGGATAAATTATGGTACATGTATATAGTGGAATATGATGTATTTATTAAAAATAATGCAGATCTATATATGATTATTCGGAAAGATTATATAATGTTCCCTAAAAAATCATGTCATATATATACATATGAGATCCCATTTCCATAAGAAGTGGGTGGAACATTTAAAACATTTAATATCAGTATTAGTTTTGCAATATGTTTCCATAAACATATATATAACTATGTATATATAATATGTATATAATATATGTGTGTATATATAATATATAACATATACACAAACATGTTTGCTTTTATGCATGGAGGAAAGCATTATTTTTCTAAGCATGATCTAAATATAGCCTGCATTAGGAAAAAAAACTGGTGCTTTTTAAACTAGAGATTCTTAGACCTTGTGCTAATCCCCCTAAATTGGAAACACTGTGAAGCATGAAATATGGAAACCTATATTTCTAACAAGTTCCTCAGTTAATTCTCATATAAACCTAATATTTGGCCCAGTAGCTCATAGCAATGAGTTGATTATTTTTGTGTATCTGGTAGTAATTTGTAGTTAGAAAAGACAAATTTCTTTTTAAAAAATAATTAATTGAGGTGTGATTGACTTACAACGTTAAATTAGTTTCATCTGTAACATAATGATTAAATACTTGTATATACTGAGAGATGGTCATCACAAGTCCATACATATTTACAATATTTTTCTTCTCTTGTGATAAGAACTCCTAAGATTTACTCTGTTAGCAACTTTCAAATATGTAGTAGAGTATTATTAAGTATAGTCACCATGCTGTGCATTACATCCCCAGGACTTATTTATTTTATAACTGGAAGTTTGTACCTTTTGACCCCCTTTACCCACTTTGACCACCTCTCTCATTCCCACCTTCTAACTTAATTTCACCTAGCATAATGTCTTCATGGTCCATATGTGTTATTGCAAATGGTAAGATTCCCTCTTTTTTATGGCTGAATAATATTCCATTGTTGACCACAGTGGACCCTTGAACAACACAGATTTGAACTGCATGGGTCTACTATATGCAGATAATATAGTACTGTAAATGTATTTTTTCTTTATTATTTCCTTAATATTTTTTCTATAGTATAAGAATACTGTACATAATACATATAACATATGACATACATGGCTATTTATGTTATTAATAAGACTTGTAGTCCATGGTAGGCTAAATTTGGGGGAATTCAGAAGTGATATGTGGATTTTCAATTGCATGGGGAGTCACGACCCTTAACCCCTGCATTGTTCAAGAGTCAGCTGTATACATTTTCTTTTTTTTTTTTTTTAAGATTTTATTTATTTATTTGACAGAGAGAAACACAGCTAGAGAGGGAACACAAGCAGAGGGACTGAGAGAGGGAGAAGCAGGCTTCCCGCCGAGCAGGAAGCCCGATGTGGGGCCCGATCCCGGGTCTCCAGGATCATGACGAGCTGAAAGCAGTCGCTTAACCAACTGAGCCACCCAGGCACCCTGTATACATTTTCTTTATCCATTCATCCATCGATGGACACTTAGGTTGTTTCAGAAAGGACAAACTTCTTGAAGAGATCTTGTTAATAAAACAAAACTATGAAAACATACTGCGGTGGCAGAGTACACTGCCTTGATGTGTTTAGCCATGTCTCAGAACCAGAAAATTAGGTATTAGAGATTTGAAATCTGTGCTCAGATGGTTTAAGGCATATCTGTCAAGAGAGGAAACTGACCAGATTTGACTATGTTAATGAAATGGTTTAGGATTTGTGGACACAGCAAGCAGCACCTTGAAGAGTCTTGATAAACTGTTGCTTGAACGTGCTGTATGTCCAGGTAAGCAAATTATTGTCTCCATCCTACTGGAATTTAAAGCAAACAAAAAATTAGGGACTGTTTCATTTGGTTTTTTGTTTGCTTTGTTTACAGTCCTCTTTCCTAGGCTAAGGTTTCCTGGAATAAACAACTAAATCATATTGATACAGGTGAGCTAAAGTCTTCCCTAAGTCATTGACAATGATGGTTTCAGGTCTGTTTTTCTCTCCGTATTCAAAGATTGTGAACCAGTATTATAAATACAGCATAATGATAATGTCACTTAGTGACATCTTATGGTTCTACTGTAAATTTCTAAGATTTCTTCTGAAGCTTCTTGACCCCTATATCACACTTGGTTCCTACTTGGTAAGTGCTCTAACATAATCCACATCACAATGTACTGTGATTATCTTTCCACATTCTTTTCCACACTAGACCATTGCCCTGTGTGTTAGTTTGGTATAATACCTATTACATACTAGTACATAAAGATTTGTTTTATTAAATAGAATGTGAATCCAATCCAGGAAATGGCTGGCAAATAGGAGATCTATGTTCCTGTTCCATTCAAGAGAAGTCAGGGAAACTTCTTTGATTCTCCACTGTACATCCACACAGAGATGAAGGTGAAAGTTGTAAAACCTGACTACTTTGGTTCTTTAAAGTGTATCTGCATAAAAGTTTTTTGAGAAACAAATTATGATACATCATGCTTTTTCGTTGTGTTTTACTTTAATGGATAACGTGAAGATTTTCTGGGCTTGCATTTAAAATTTATTTTTTTCTTCTATCATATTCTTTTCTGTGTATCTATGGTGCACATGAGTGTGATCTATACTTGTCAGAAAATGAAGTAGGAGAGACCTAACTTCAACACAATAAATCCTCACTTCTTGTTTCATTTGCTTCCTTTTATAGAAGCTACAAATATATTTAAATGTTGTATCCCAGGTCCACTACTGTCTAATGAAGGTTTGTAGTACATTTATCTTAAAGCTTACTCTCTTTATTTAGCTGAGATGCTTCTACTTCTATCTTGCTCTGTATACTATAATTTTTACTGACATTTTTCTTCTCCAAATCTCTTAAAATATAACCCTGAGAAACAATATGTCACCAATTCCTCTCCTGTCTCAATTCTACTCTAGTGTAGAATCTTGTTTAAATATCCATTTACGGGGGCGCCTGGGTGGCTCAGTTGGTTAAGCAACTGCCTTTGGCTCAGGTCATGATCCTGGAGATCAGGGATCGAGCCCCGCATCAGGCTCCCTGCTCAGCGGGAACCCTGCTTCTCCCTCTCTCACTCCCCCTGCTTGTGTTCCCTCTCTGGCTGTGTTTCTCTCTGTCAAATAAATAAAATCTTTTTAAAAAATTAAAAAAAAATCCATTTACGGGCACCTGGGTGGCTCATTTGGTTAAGCGACTGCCTTCGGCTCAGGTCATGATCCCGGAGACCCGGGACCGAATCCCATATAGGGCTCCCTGCTCGGCGGGAAGCCTGCTTCTCCCTCTCTCACTTCCCCTGCTTGCGTTCCCTCTCTCGCTGTGTTTCTCTCTGTCAAATAAATAAATAAATATCCATTTACATCCATCAAGTTGAATTTAATGAGGCAGGATGTCTGAAAGAAGGAGAAAACAAATGAGCAAACAAGCAAACCCATGAACTATATTTATAATAGGAGAGAATACTATATTTCCCAGTGCGTGGAGAAGGGGAAAATGGAGCCTGGTTATAAAAGCAGTACTACAGAGTATGCTGGAACTGGCTAGAAGTAGACAGTGATACTACAACCCTACCCAATGATGGTACAGAGGATGGTAAGGAAAGGAACTCTTTACAGAGAGAATAAATCTAAGCAGTATTTCTTGTCTGCTTTGCACAGAAGATGAGATTTCTAGGTCTACACCATCTTATAACTCATAGTTGGTGAAGGACATGTAATAGTAATCTAGGAAGATGAATGATACAATTTGGGAGCTAAACGTATAGCTGAACTTCTCAAAATTGTCTCAGATTATAAGAATAATTGTTTTCCATATAAATACTGAACAAAGGCCCTATTGTGAAGGAAATGCTAAATAACTAGATGGTCAAATTGGTTCTGAAGATGTTGGCAGATCTTTGTTTGATATCCCAGTCCTGTTCAACCACCTTATAAACAAAGTGGCTATCCTGGAAAGATTAGGGCTATACATGGACTTCAAAATTATGGCCCTTCTTTCATCAAGGCTAAACTGATGACTTTCATGGCTAAAAGCCCAGTCTGTAAGCAGGAGGGACCAACCCTTAGATGTCGTGCCCTAAGGTGAGCAAATAGTTTGTTAGCTCCAGGTTGATAATATTAAATCTCTTTCCTCATTAAGAGGCATCTATTTTTCCTCATAGAATGGGCAATGTGAATCTGGATTTGGTATTGCCTTCCCTATATGCTGTACTTACGTGTGCAGTTTTAAACACCCTCTTCATTATGATTTTCCTCAAAATGTTGCATTTAAGGAGCTTATTTTATAGTGTAAGAAATAAGGTAGAGGAAGATTTCCACTTCCTGTAATGGCAAACTGTGTAGTTAACAGCACAGTTTCCATGGACAACTAGATAATCTGAAAACAATCTCTTTAAAATATAAAAATCTTGAAAGGCAAGACAGCATTAGGGCCACTTCTTACCTGGAGTTGTTAGCTGGTTCTAGAAGAAGCACTTAAGGGGACAAACAGTGTTTTTACTACTTCTAGGAAGAGAGGAAGATAAAACTTGAATACTAGTGCCTGCCAAGTCATGGGAGAGAATGAATTGAAGATGCACTCACCCCCCTATACACATACACAGGGACTTAGTGAAGCCTCAAATCATCCTAGTTCCTGAAATTAAATTAAAGTAATCCTTCAGGTGCCCAATGATAAACAAATGAATACTCCATGGTGGAAAAAAGCATCATCATAAGCCTCAAATTCTACAATTTTTCAAATTAAATTTCCAGCAGAGAAGAAAAAATACCCAGACCCTTGTACAGCACACCACCACTCAATGATACAGCTGTGATATGGATAAAATTACTTAAAACTAGTGTTCAAAGCTACCAGAGAACTTGTAGACAAACGGGACTCCAGAGAGAAGGTGTACAGAAAAGAATTAACACAGCAGGCCTAAGACACTATTCTTAGAAAGCCCTGCTTGTAAGGGTGGACTTTTGCTGGCATCTGGAAACTTGGGTTATGAGAATGTTCCTACAATTCCTTAACTGGTAAGGTAGCTTACTATGTATAAACTATTTATACAAACAGCATAGTTTATGCTGAACACGTGCTTTCCTTCTGAGAGTCTGTAACTATAATATGTACTCGGCCTAAGTTGCCTATAATCAGCTTCTAATACAAACCTTGGGCAATAAATCTAATGAGTGTTTGTGGCAGACAATATTTCACATGTGTTGTCACAATTCAGTACTGGAGAAATTAACCACATTCTGTGTGATTCCATAAGGAAAGGATTCTTAGCAGCTTATTCCTGGTTTCCTCTGGATTTCATTCCATGTACTTTTTTCCTTTGCTGATTTTGCTTTGCATTGTTTTGCTATACTAAACCATAGCTATAAGTATGACTATGTGCTGAGCCCTGTGAGTCCTTGTTCTGAATCACTGAATTTGTGAATTTTCCCAGGTATTTGAAACACAGTAATCAGAGAGGTGAGCAAACATTCTGCAGCTACTTCTTCCTTTATGAGATGCCAATTTTTGACCACAAATCTAAGTAGAAGCCCCCAGAAGAAAGTCATTGCTATGAATCAGAGATGCAAACAAACTATGGCAACCACACAAGACTGGAGAGACAAAAAGTTTAGGGTCACATAGCCAACCAGCATTTGGGAGACCTAAAATCCCAATAAAGCAGGAAGGTTCAGAGAAATGAGTCTGATACTCTGCTGATTTTCCCCTTGAGTATTTCTGAATCCTTGGACTGTTCAGAGCAGAAGGATTTTAAAAAACAAATAAAAGGCAGAAACCTGAAAGCCAAAGCAAAGATTTTTTTTTTTAATGTATATTGCATCATGGTATTGAAGAGGCAAAAACTGGATTTCAGGATCTATCAAGGGAGGCCCTAGAACATACCCTAGAATCCCATTTAAGAACTCTGAGAATTACACTGTAAGAACAGGAGAGAATCTGAGTAAATTAAACCTTATAAAATTGCAACCTAGTTTCACAACCACTAAATTATAGATTGGATTAATGTGATCTGCCTACATTGTCTTCCTAGCAGGGAATAGGGTGATCCCTTTCTGTAGGAAGATAACAACCAGAGACTGTAGAGTGTGTCATATATAATACCTAGTGTCAAGTAAAAATCAAAAAGGATGCCAAAGAGCAGAACCATGAGGAAAACCAGGCAATAAAACTGGATCCACAGATGACCTGGTTATTAGGGTTATCAGAGATGTACTTAAAAATAGCTTTGATTAATGACTCAAGATGGAAAATTTCATGAGAACCAGAATCTGTTTTTTTTAAAAATTGATTTGAAATTCTACAACTGAAAAATGTAAAGTCTAAAATTAAGAACTCAATATATATGCTTAAGCAGATTAGAGAATGTATTAAACAACCCATTTTAAACAAAAGAGGGAGATTGTTAAATCTGATTTAAAAAAAATCTAACTGGTGACTACAGAAGATAAGCTTTTAGATTCAAAGACACAAAAAGGTTCAAAATAAAATGATCCAAAAAGATATACCATGCACCATAAAAAAGCCAGAATGGCTATACTAATATCAAACCGTTAGATGTTAAAACAACAAAATATGAGATAAGTCATTTCATAATGATGAAAGTGTCAATCTATCATGAGGCTATAGCAATTATAAATAGGCACCAACAACAAAACCCCAAAATTCATGAAGTAAAAACTGGCAGAACTGAAGGGAGAAATAGACAATTCAATAATAGTTGGTGCCTTCAATACCCCACTTTTTATTTATTTTAATTCAAGCATAATTAACATACTGTGTTATATTAGTTTTAGGTGTATTCAATAGCCTACTTCCAATAGTGGATATACTTATGAGGCAGAAGATTAACAAGAATTTGCCCTGCTAATTCAATGTTGGTGTATTAATTTCCTAGAGCTCCTATAACAAATTACCAAAAATTGTGTAGCTTAAAACAACAGAAATTTAAAAAAAAAAAAAAAAAAAAAAAAAAAAAAAAAAAAAAAAAAAAAAAACAGAAATTTGACTTCCAGAGGACCCTAAGCTACCCTGTCTCACAGATAAAACTAGATAAAAATCACATCAATGTAAATAACCCAGGAAGTGCCCTGAAGGCTGGCAGAACAAATTTCACAACTAAATGTAGAGAAGAGGCCACACTGAAGAGGGTAGGAGGGGTAGAGATGTGGTAAGGAACTAAATGGCCAAAACTGATGAAAGGAGAGAGAACAGACCAGGGGTCTCACAGGGGGAAGACAAATCCCTATAACATTTGGCTTTGAAAACCAGAGGGGCCAAATTTTGTTGAGTTTTTATAACCAGCAGGACCTAAAGCCTGGAACTTTAAAAGTCAGTGAGCTCTGTTCTAGGAGTGCCTGGAGGGTGATAGGATATAGTCCCTGCCCCTAAAGAGACAGCACAACAGCCTATGAAGTAAGAACATTAGAAGCTGCAGTTTGAAAAAATGCGTGGGGCATATGGGAAGGTGCTAGTTACTCAGAGTGGGTCCCAGAGGGACAGAGATCTCTGGGAGACTCCTCCAGAAACAAAAGACCTGGCAGGTGCCATTTCCCTCCCCCACCCCCAGCATAAACACATGACCACCTGTGGGAACCAATGCAGTCAATACAGGCATTCATTACCTAACTTGCTTACTCTGTGTCCTGCCCCTTCTACAGGTCCCCTACCCAGTGGACCAGCACAAACCTTGCCAGCACTGCACATTACAGAGCACTTTACAGAGCCTTGGTCAGAGCCTTGGTCCCAGTGGTGGCTGCTGGTCGCCTCCTGTGAAAGACTGGCTCCCACATTGTTAAAACTGATCACCCCATCTGCATGTGCATGGCTTACCAGTCCCCAGCTGGCCCAGTCTAGGTGGAGGCTGCTTGTCAACTGTGAAAAAGGACCAAAATGCACCTTGTTAAAACTGTGTGACTTGTCCACTCTTTTTAAGATCACGAGTCATAGCTGTTTTTCCTAATACACAGAAATAGATACAGAAAATTAGATAAAATGAGGAGACAATATAGAAGAATGAAACTAGACCATTCGCTTACACCACACACAAAGGCAAACTCGAAATGGATGAAAGACCTCAACGTGAGGCAGGAATCCATCAAAATCCTGGAAGAGAACATAGGCAGTAACCTCTTTGACATCGGCCACAGCAACTTCTTTCAAGACACGTCTCCAAAGGCAAAGGAGACAAAAGCGAAAATGAAC